>OZ026806.1:5650566-5724737 GCA_964023185.1 Macaria liturata | reverse complement strand
AAATTAGAGTATATCATAGAAAATTTACTAGCTAGAAATTAGGTAGGTTTTCTTGAAGGTTTTGAATGGAGGGGGATAGAGGCTAAAGATTTAAAAACCCCTATTATGTGAAAATACAAGCTTGTTAAAAAACGGCCACTTCTCGTTATAGAAAATTCTTGCGTAACCCTTCACGTTAATAATTTATTTTTATTATTATATTCTTACCTGCGTATACGTAGGTAATGTATGCGTGGCAGTGGTAGTGATGAGCCGTGCTCCCGCGATGGACACCCGCCCCAACAGCTTGTGCGCGTCGATAGTATCCGCGCTGGTGGTGGCGTGCGTCATGGCGGCGGGAGCACTGTTCAGCAGGTTCAGTATCGTGGCGTTGCTGTTCGTGCTGTTACTGCTGACTGCCGCTTTCGCCGCGTTCTGGTTTGCTGCCGCTGTGGGAATGGAAGAAGCTGTTTGTTTGTGATGGGTGACTTTGTATGTTGTAAGTGTTATTTTTATTCCTCTAATTTTGTGTGTTTCACATATTTAAACTAAGTCTAAATAGTCCCTGTCCAGAGCGATGCTTTCAGCGCTCTGGACTAACTAAACAAACTAAAGAGTTTGTTTTTAATCTGGCATTATTATTACTAAGCAAACAATTGTAATATATTGGATGATTCGATTTGATCAGAAATCGGGTTACTGTGGCCCTTGCATTCAATACTTGCCCGCACAAAATTCTTTTAACACCGCGACCGTGTCTTATGAACAATAAATGCTATATCCTTACAAGTCTGGACAAAATGTTCTCAAAACACTCAAAATTTATAGAACAAGTATGTACCCAGTAAAGTCAAATTTCGACCCTTTTATACGACGACTGTTAACCCGATTTATAAAGTAGGTGATATAAAGTGAACTTGTCACCTTGGAATTGTTGCGCAGAGTTCATAAGACTGGTAACAAGTGCACTGATGGCTGGATTCGTCGTGCGAGGCTTCGATATAGTAGCCTTCTGCTGCGTCGTCGACGTATTCGTGTACTGGATGTTTTGTACCTGCAATATAATAATAATCACCAAAATATGCAAAAATAATCACGACCGGCAAGATTCGAAACTACGTACATATGAAATCCTGATTACAAGTCAGAACGCCTAAACCTTTCGGCCACGGTCTACCTGCCAGGCGCGAAAATTCACACTCATTTCCAAACTCTTCAGTCCATGTACTTTATTTAGTACAACGGTAGAATTACTGTAAATATCAGTATGCCAGTTACGAAAATAAGGGCTTTCAAAACTGTGGATAAATATTTAATGTTCTGCTAGTTAGCAATAAGTGTGTGTTGTAGTTTAAAAATAAAAATGTATAATCATTTCGGGAATAGCCTAGCTTGGAATGAGCAAACCCTTGTATTTTGACCAGAAAATCTGTTATTTGCGATTGGATGGACTATTTCAAACTTTTTAATTTTAAAGCTAAAACGTTACTGTAACGTCATTTCCTTAATAGCTATTTGTTGCGGAAATATTATATAAGATCATATATTTTACTATCGCTTTGAATGTCAATATCAGAGCTGATGATATCAGTCGCAAGAAGTTATTAGATATCATGCATGATAGTGCAATTCCATCAAAATCGATTAAACTATAATAACTCATCATGACAAATCGTATTTACCAAATTAGATTAGCCGTAAATCGAAAGATGTACCAATACATGTATATGTTATCATGTTATTAGGTATATTTTTGATTACTTACAGATTCTTAGATATTTTCAGCAACAACAGATAAGATAATTAGCTTCGAAAAAAAGGCGAAGAGCCCATTCAAAGAACTGCCTACTTTGTAATGTGCGCTGATCTCTGGTAATAACGTGCGTAAACTAATATTCCAGGAAAAGTCAGCTCTATCTAGCCCAATAATAAAAAACAAACGTGTGATAGGTGCTAGAGAATTTACAGACATACAAATAATTGCATATGAAAATTGGGAAATACTTGTGCCTGGGAATCGAACCCGCGACCCCTGAAACAATATGCAGATACCAACAGAGCTAACGGGCAAGTCCGTACAACTCAGTTTAATGTCGTGTGTGCGCTATTATTATCAAATCAATTATTTTATTTATAAGATATTGAATCGGGCGTTACTTTGCGGAAATCCATTGTAAATGAAACTCTGGAAAAAATATATAGTGTTTTTCGCTCCTTAACCGACTTCAAACAACAAACTTCTACACCCAAAAACTATCAAGTTTGTTGTTTGACGTCGGTTAAGGAGCAGTCGCAGCGGAAAAACACTATATATTTTTTCCAGAGTTTTATTTTATTTATGGAAAAATCATACGTACATATTAACAAATTGATTTTGTACTTCCTGTGTGTTGGTTCTGTACTTTGGGAGATTAAACTGAGCCTTGCACTAGGAATCCTAGGAACCTGAGATGCGATTAGATGACCTGTCTACTTACCTGCGAGGTACCAGCACTGGACATGAGAGGGTGCTGTATGTGGATGATGGCAGACTGCATCTTCTGCGTGTTGAGCGGCTGCGGGGGGTTTGTGAGCTGCTGGGCTAGGAGCTGGTTCGTCGACGCCTGGGAAATAGAGAATTATAATTAGCACAAATAAGTAATGTATTTAAATAGGATTTTGTATCGAATGTTAAACATTAAAAAGCAAACGATATATTTCCTTCATCGTCTTTCGTTTTTATTATAAAACAGTAAAACTATCGTCTTTACTTCCATGATAAAGTAAGCTATTTCACCGAAATTATCATTCTTAGAGTTTAGACCAGAATTCATGGGTTCCATTAAAAAAATAAAAGTTATAGACGTATTTTGGAAGGAACCATCTTTTTAAACGCTCTGTCTCTCGGCACAAATAGGAGAATTTTGTAACAAGATTAAAAAAAAAAGTAGTTAAAATGGAAAAATTAACGAAAGGAATGGCTTTTGTACTTACCTGCGGCGATAACCGTGGCGTGCTAGGCGACGGCTGTTGCTTCAACGCACCATCCGGCGTCGTCGCAACCGCGCCCACCACACTCCCCACAACACCGCTGACGTTGCCAACAACATTCCCAACATTCGTGACAACGTTCCCAACATTCGTCACATTACCCACATTCGTCACAACGTTGCCCACGTTCGTCACAACATTGCCAACGTTTGTGACAACATTGCCAACGTTCGTGACAACATTTCCGACGTTCGTGACAACATTGCCGACGTTCGTGACAACGTTGCCTACATTACTAACTGTGCCCACTTGTTGAACTTGCTGCAATTGTGCTTGCTGTGAATAAATTACAAGGATTTTATCACATGATTTGAAATTCAATAATTATAGGTACACATACAGTATACTATACATACACAGATTGAAATATACCAACCAGTATAGGTAATTGTCGGGTTGGGAGAGTATTCGGCGCTGCCGCTATCGCCGTCGTTCTGGAATATCACATTATTCATATAGAAATGCACTTTTTTGGTGATACAATAAATGAATTACTAAAGTTGTAAATTATATTATGTGATGGTTTAAAAAAGGTTCCTTGAAGTAAACTGTTAATTATTTAAAATCCGAAAATATTTTAAATAGTGCTCGATTTTACTTTCTTAAGAACCAAATGCTTTCAATGACAATTCCTAAATGCATTTAAAGACAAATTCGCCAAGTAAAAAATTGTTAAATGTATTTAAAAGTCTTTGAGCAAGCGAGGCTATAGCTCGGCACTGATCCATTCACTGATTTTTAATGCATTTTTTTTGTATAAATACTTACACAACAGGCGCAGTATTTGCATGTGATTGTACTGAAGAACAACTCGCGGCCGCCGCCGCTGCAGCCGCGGCGTTCCTTTGTTGCAACAACATTTGTTGACCCTGCAAACAACATCATGTTTATTGTTGTTCCATTTAAGAAATAAGTCACAACTGAAGCGACACACAAAAAGAGGATAGTAAAAGAAAGGTTGAAACGAAAAATGCAACGCCATCCTTCCTTGTTTAAATAATCACTTTTTAAAAGCAAAATTTGTGATTTTCTCATTTTTAATCAAAGGAGCTAAAACACAATAGCTATCACATTGTAATAAAGCTTTATGATATTTAATTTACACACGCAAATAAATCTGTTTCGGAGAAACAAAACATGCTCAAACCAATGAGTTGTTAAACAATACAGTAAAAACAAACAGTATAAAATCAATCAAACTATCTGGTGATATGCTAACATCACCATCTTTATAGATTTAAAAAAAAACAGTTAACAAAAAATAGGGGACTTTTAGGATTTAATGGACACCATGATCTATGGGCATTGGGCATAGTGTGAATCCGGTCCATTAAAGAAAAGTTTTATAATTACGGCCAAAAATCATTCCATCTTTCCACACATATAAAAAAAACCTGGACATTGCACACAGCGCCGTCTAGCCCCACACTAAGCAAACGCTTGTGTCGTGGGTACTAGATACGGAAAATATTCCTGGACATTGCACACAGCGCCATCTAGCCCCACACTAAGCAAACGCTTATGTCGTGGGTACTATATAAAGGATATAATAGGTACTTATATACTTTTCTTTTGTAAATGCATACTTATTATACACTAGCTGTGCCAGCGACTTCGTCCGCATGGAACAGTTATTACCATAAAAACGGTTCTAGTGAGTTAATCTTAAAAGATAGACATATAATGTTGCAGACATTTTGTTAGATCATTTCAAGAGAAATAATTCTTTTGTACATATTTTTTTGATATATTGAACCGTTTTCGCAGCACACGCAACGGAAGCCCTCAAAGATGAATAATTTTCCCCGTTTTTTTCACATTTTCCATCGTTTCTTCGCTCATATTAGTTGCAGCGTGGTGTTATATAGCCTAAAGCCTTCCTCAATAAATGGTCTACCCAACACAAAAAGAATTTTTCAATTCGCACCAGTAATTCCTGAGATTAGCGCGTTCAAACAAACAAACAAACTCTTCAGCTTTATAATGTTATAGTATAGATACAAACGACCAGACTCAACACAAGTAATTATTCAACACAATTCGTGCAAAAAGGCTGGAATGATTTTGGCCGTTTATAAAACCTATCTTTAATGAACTATCACAAAACCCAGTCAGTTTTTAAGCCATATCAGAGGCCCTTGGGGCGGATTGAAAATTCTGGCAACAGAGTTGGCCTTACTTTTTATCACAAAAGCAACAAAACAAACAGGCAGCACTCACAAAAGAAGTTTAAAATTCATCAAGGAAGCGTGACGTCACACAGGTTAGTAAAAAGCGCCTATTATCATTAGAAGAACACTGGAAGTTGATAATTTACTTGTCTCACCAATTCTCTCATGCCCCCGGTAAAGGACACGCGGGGCAACTGGCCCGGCACTATGTGCTTTATCCTTACTGATTTCCTACCCTCCTCCGTGAATATCTCCGTGAACTGCTGGATGTATTTGTTGGCCTGTAATCTTGTTCCTGGAAATATGGAAATTGATTAGAATAAGTCAGGTTTAAAAGGTATGTTAAAAGAAAATGCAAAGTGCCGTGCATAACATCAGATTTACGACATCTTATAAGTGATAGTTTAATAAAATAATTATAGTGATTATAATTGTACAGTTTTTTGTCCTGCAGAACTTTCTTTACAATAAATAAAAATAATCTTTTACAGTTTTTATCAAGGCAAGATTTTATTAGAAATATTTAAAAAACTAAGTACTAGATCTAAGAATCTAACTAGCATGAATTTCTACACTAAGTGCAGTTTGCCCATAAGTCTATAAGTGCAACAGAGACAGGTATATTTGTTTTTGTAAAATTTGTTTGTAGAAAAATACTAAAATTACAAGAATCCATAAAAAAACACTCACCTAAAGAAAACCTACACGCCGCACCATTCTTCTCTCCCTCGACATGGTCTCTATCCACATACAACTCTCCGAGGAACTCCTGATCGGACGGCCGCTGGAGTATCGACAGCTTTATATGGAAGCAACCGGTTCCTGGCTGCGGGGGTGATTTCTCCGTCTCTAGAATGTATTCCTCCACTAGTTGTGGTTGGCAATCTGGTGTGGGTCTGGGCCGCTCATACGCTCTGGCTAAGCGAATGGGACCGCTCGGCTCTGAAGGTGGACCCAGCGGCAGCGGCTCCATTTTGGGCGGTTCTATTACTTTGAACACCTGGAAAATTGTTTTGATATTAGAATAATCTACACTTCTATACTATATTATAAAGCTGAAGAGTTTGTTTGTTTGTTTGTTTGAACGCGCTAATCTCAGGAACTACTGGTGCGAATTGAAAAATTATTTTTGTGTTGAATAGACCATTTATCGAGGAAGGCTTTAGGCTATATAACATCACACTGCAACTAATAGGAGCGAAGAAACAATGGAAAATGTGGAAAAAACGGGGAAAATTATTCATCTTTGAGGGCTTCCGTTGCGTGCGCTGCGAAAACGGTTCAAGTCTTGGGTAGCAGCTATAATTTATGAAGCTGAAAAGGTTGTTTGCAAAAATAAATATGATGCCCAAAACAACTATTCCACGCGGACGAAGTCGCGAGCACAGCTAGTTACATTATAATACCATTGTGTAGAAGCGAAACTATGTCTGTGGGTCGGATTGTTCATCTTTCACACCGCAACAAACACTAATATTGTAGGACATATATGACATATATGGTGGCTACATAATATAAGAAAGTTGGAAATAAACATCTGGGCAAGAACAGCGCATGACAGGGATTATTGGCGTAAGAGGGAGGAGGCTTATGCCCAACAGTGGCCTCTAATGAGCTGATGATCATGTAGTAAGAATCAATTTTAAGTGTCAGCTTATTATTAATGTCTAAATTTAACTAATACTTTCCAGACCATACCATAATACCTAAAATAATAATTAAAACCGCTTTTGCCAATAATACCCACAAATACAATAATACACTTTTTTCTGTGTTTAATTGTAACCGGCCCCTATACAAAAAAAAATTGACGTAGACATTTACACAAAGTATACTAAGCTGTATCAGCTCGTTACAGTTTGACCTAGACTTTGAACTTTGAACATTTAGATAATTAGTCAGACTTATTTCTTTACTGACGTGTTTCAAACGAAAGATTTGATCTCACATCATAAGTCGCATCGCATCATAAACTTTAACTCAGTTTGTAATAGTATTGTAAATGTATTATTTCAATTATAAGAAAGTTATGAGAACTTCCAAAACTGTATTTATCTAAATCTCTTTCGTAAATGGAAAAATTTGAGGAAAATAGTGGATATATTTCAACGTTCTTTAGCAATTATACTTACTAATATTATAAACGCCAAACTCTGTGAGTGTGAGTAATGAGTACCTACGTGTATTTATTTTTTCTTTCATCACTCTCAAATGGCTGAACTGATTAAGGTGAAATTGGTTAGGAAATAAATTGCAACATGGATAGTGGATGCTAAGCAGTTAATTTTTTATCCCGAATTATCTAACACTTGTAAACCGCAGTCACCGTTATTTAGTTCACATATTCGTAAAAGAAATATATTAATGAAGTCAAAATGTCATACATTGACCAAGTAAAGGAGAAAGTGGGCGTCAAGATCAAAGGAATGGGCTGAAGACCAGGAAAGATGGCGGATGCTCCAGAGACAAGAGCTTAAATTTGTGATGAGTCAAAATGTTATAAAAATATAGACAAAATTGTAATAAAATCATTACCTCTGGTGGTTTCTTAGGATATTTGGACGTGAGTCTCGTGTGCGGCACAGACTGCCGACTGTTCTTGGCTCTCTGCCGGTGTATTAAATCTAACAACTCCAGCCCGTGGTGATGTGTGAACTGATCCAGTTTTCTCTTTCTGTTTATTGCCACCTGAAAGATATAAAACTCTTTGTTAGTAAAATATATACCTACATAAACAAATAGAAACTTTTGTTTTGAGCTATTTTGCTGAACGTCACTAAGGAGAGTAAGTTTCAGAATCTTCAGAAAAATATAGAGAAGAATACAATTAATTGAAGAGGAGCTTTCTGGAATTTTCTTCACATCTATCAAGCCGCCCTTAGGACTTCTGACATGGCTTAAAAACTGCCGTACTGGATAAACAGCCGGGGCCAATTTAACGACCATGGAAGCGCCCAAAGTGGAATACCACTTTACTGAAATACAATGTAGAGATTTCATTGCTTTATAATTGACTGCTCTGTTAGCTTAGTTGGTAGTGACTCTGCCTTCTAATCTAGGGGTTGCGGGTTCGATTCCCGCATGAGACAAGTAATTATGAATACTAAAATTTGTAATTACTTGTGTCGAGTCTGGCCGTTTCTATGTATAATAAGTATGTATTTACAAAAAAAAAGTATATAAGTATTATATCCGTTATCTAGTACCCACGACACAAGCGTTAGCTTAGTGTGGGGCTAGATGGCGTTGTGTGCAATGTCCCGGAATATTTATTTATAAAAAAAAAAAAAAAAAAAAAATTTATCAAACAAACACACGTTATATAAAATGTGTCAAGTGAAATTCCAGTGTAACTGTATATAGTAACGCCACTTCAACCGCTTTTAATCAATAACACAACCTCCATGTACCTTTGTCAACTATTACAAAGTTAAAACCTCTTTAGTGTCCACCTCCATAATGATACTGACCTGTGAGAACCTCCTTGCTTGCCTTCGTATCCGAGGAGTATTGAACAGTCTTGGTGCTGCATGCAATCTAGCTGCCAGCAGTCCCACTGCAGGCCGAGGGTCCAAGCACAGCGGAGGAGCGGCCGCATGGACCAACGCTGCCTCTACAGCCTCCAGTGTACTTCGTTCCTCCCCAGCCACTCCACACTTGCCTCCGATACACATTGCATCCGTTATTATGCTCTGTAAGAAGGGGATAAGTGTGATTTTAGTTTGGGTTTGGATTTGACGGAATTGTGGTAAATATGTTGTAGGGCTTTACATGTATGTAGATGTTACTTCTGTGCTATGAAACACCTGAACAGATGTAGATGGAATATGATTCGAAACAACTACATTATGGTAAGTATGAACATACCATAAGCAAATGTAAATGCAAAGCAGTCTCCTAGTCGCTGTCGTGACGTGACGTCACATCACAACCCCCTTCTACGCGTTTATTGCTCTACGCGGTCTCCTGTTGGCTTGCGATCGCGACATCCCGATATCGCACAGCGCGCGAAGAAACGCAAATTCAAAAAACAGTAGCTGCGGCGAAACTAGCCCGATTTTGATGAAACAAAACCTATAACTAATTTCACACGCATAAAATATTTGGTTCCTGTTGATTCGCGCTGCTCGTCTGCTCCCTCCCGTGAGGTTGAGCTCGTCGGTCTTCGTGCTGCAGCTCCCGAACGTGAGGTCGATGCGACCTGCACCATCTCCAGGAACTACCGCCTGCCGCCCCGGCGTCGTCACCCTGTGACCAAGCGCCGCCACGGCAGGCACACGCCTACCGAACCGAGTTCTGCCGAGAAATCGCAACTCGTGTTCCCTTCTACCTAATAGACAGTGACTATCTACCGTGTGAGTGCACTAGTGCCGCGCAATTGTGTTGTTCCGCCGCCGGGCAGTAAATTGTGACGTTACACGAAGAACAAATTAAAATCCTCAGTGCAGTGTACAGTGACGGTCCGCACGGCTCCCTCTGAACAGTCTACCTGTTTGGGCGGCAAACGGGAGTCTGTCGGAGAAGCCACGTACCGCGCAACACTGCACCATGCAGCCCTCGCATAGAGCGACCCACCCAGCCAGCCAGCCAATGAGAGCGCAGCAGAGCGCGACTGCAAATAACAGCCAGCAAGCTCGCCGCGTGGCTCCTGTATGGCCCTTCCCAAAGGACCGGTATACACCGGACAGTCGGGATGTATCACCAGGACCATCATCATCATCCTCAGCCGCGTCCAGATCATCGTCGTCGGAACGCGAGATGAAAACGTACGCAAACGTGTTGCGCGCGCCCGCTGTGGACAGACCGCAATCGCCGCGTAGCACCACACCAAGACCAGCATCAGCGCCTTCCAGTCAACCAGCTGGGTCGAGAAAGATTCCACCCATCACAGTGGAGTCCCTCCCCAACTGGCCATTGCACCTAGAAGAGCTGCGCCGCAGGTTTGGTCGAACACCTGCGGCTCGGCCTCTACGCACCGGATTACGCCTGCTACCAGGAACGGAGGAGGAGTACCACGCCATCAAGGACTACCTGTCGGGGCTCGAGAGGACTGTGCCAAGTCTATCCTGGTACACCTACTCGCTGCGTACGGATAGGCCTATCAAGGTGGCGCTGCGGGGACTCCCAACAAACACGGACCCAAAATTTATAATTGAAGACCTAAGAGCGCGCGGATTCCCAGTAAATCACGCCCGCAACTTACCGCCTCTCCCGGGAAGAGTAAACTCCATCGTGTTCTTACAGTTTAGCATGATGTCCCGGGAGCTACAAACAAAACTTTTTGACACCACGGAGTTACTGAACATGCCGCACGTTTCGTTTGAAGCATGGCGCGGTAGCTCCAAAATACCGCAATGCCACAGATGCCAGGCGTTCGGCCATGCCAGCGCCCTCTGCCACCGCCCCCAGCGCTGTGTCAAGTGCGGGGGCCCCCACCACGGACGCGAGTGCACCAGCTCGCCAGATGCACCCAAGAAATGTGCCAACTGTGCGGGGCCACATGCGGCCAATAACCGCACCTGCCGCTGGTTTTTGCGCGAGGCGCGCAAGCGCGCTATCCCCATCCCTGGAGACAGGCGCCCGCCTGCGCAGCCCGCACCACCACCACTGCAGAGACAGCCTCCGCAACAGTGGCGCGTCACCCGGCCGCCATCACCCGTGCTGCAGCGCGCGACACCAAAGCGGCGACTCGAGCTGCCATCACCGGCGCCGGAGCGCCGGCCCGACAGCAGCGGCGAGTCACCGCAATCAACCAGCTCCGCATCATCGCGACGAAGACGGAGGGGAAGGCGTGGTAGGGGTACCCCTTCTCCCCGCACCTCACTACCTCAGTTGCCCTCCCTCCTGCGCAGCCCGCGCAGTGAGAGAGGCCGCAACACGCCGCAGGCAGCGCCGGTGAGCGCGCCGCGGCAAGAACAAGCAACACAGACTGAGCCACAAAGTCTGCGCTGTGATAGCGCGACAGAGGTCGGGACCTACAGCGACAACGACAGCTTGTTGGAGTCGTACGTGGGCCTCCTGACCTCCATCGTGGCAGGTGATGACCTGCGTGCCTCCGCCGCGCGAGCCCTCGACGAGTTGCGCGCCCTCGCCGAGCCGCGCGCCCGCCGCAGCATCACGCCACATCACCAACTACCACCTACCAGCACCCAGGCGAGCTCCGTACAAGGGGTTCCGGGAGCTGCATCTATTTCCCCGGAGTCAGTGTGCCCCGGCGCCCAGCCCTCTTAAAAAGTCAATGACTTGAGAAGAGAACCCTCTCAGAGGAAGACCACCGCAGTCAGTCAGGCATAAAATAAAGCAACATTTTTCAACATTTTTTTTTGTTGGAATAAGTGTTTATTTGTGTGACTATATATTTCACCTCCCAATTCATGTATGAAAATTAAAGCTTGTAACTAATTGCCAAGTCAACACCGTGAACTAGTTTAAGTTTATTGACTTGTTGTGTGACATTGAATGATGAGGTAGTTTTTTACCAGCATCATTATCTCACACTTGCAAAAGACAAATTACTCTTAATTTGGTCTGAATATGAGTAAAGTAGGTCAACATTATATGAATTAAAATATTATCCCCGCTGTGTGACAAACTTATAAGTACACATGAGAATGTCCCTTAGATAATTTTATTTGACAAATAAGTGAGCAATTTTTTTTATCTTTTTGGTCATAGGACAATTTCACTTCACACTAATTATTATTGAAGCAAAAGTTTGTGAGTGTAATTATTATATTGAGTTTATACATCTGAACTGACTATTGTTGACTATTATGAAACAGCATAAAGTAATTTATTTGCTGGTGAAACCGCCAAACCGAATTTGAAATTTGATATAGAGAAAAAATTTACACTATTGATTAACACATAATAAGCTTCTTTTCATTCAGGATAGAATACAGGAATTTGTAGGATACAAAGAAAATACAAAAAAAAATTAGGAATAATAGTCAAGTGCAAACCCATTCCTTATTAAAAAAATACCTACCTATATACAACTTTTTGCTTATGATATACTAAAATGATTGAATACTGATTAACAAAACCAACATACCTGATTTGTAGGCCTTAAAAGTACATGATGAGTATCACACACAAAACTTGGATATGCTTGTCTGTAGTCTCGCACTTGTGCTATAATGCATCCCGAGTAGAACAGACAGGAGTGCTCAGACTCTAATAGATCCAGTAAAATTACAGGTAACTCTTCATTGTCAATGTAGGTAAGCAATTCCTCTTCTTCATATGGCCATCTTGGAGTTTCTATCAAGGTTTCATCTTGTGTGCCCTGAGGATAAAACAGATAAGTAGATAAACACTATCAAAACACCAGTGTAATAGAGAGATTAATGAAACATAAAAATTTAAACTAGTTGTTCTAACTGGCAACCTTAATGCTAAAAGTAAAAGTTATAATATGTAATATATAATATTTATTTTTAATTTTGTCAATTAATGTTTATTTTTTATTTATTTTTTACATTAGATAGGCTCACGCTTGACTACAACTTGCCTGGTGTTAAGCAATGTTATAATTTACAAATTGAATTTATTTTAATTAGATAAATTAATCATAGTCATTGTTGTGAAAATTGTAAACTATTTACACTGTTACACAAATAAAATGTGAACAATCACCCTTTTGGGATATGCAAAATGTTGATGTGGGGAATCACCTGGTTTATGTTTTATAAAATAGTTTCATACCATTATAAAGAATATAAATATTGGTGCCTCTTTCACACCATAACAGAATTTAAGAAGATAGTGAATTCTGGTATAGTAGTAGTAGGGTCACAAAGTTACAAAGGTTACTCCTAAAACACAGGTAACACCGTGGGCATCCACTAGTATGTTATATAGTTACAAAGTGCAGGACAATTGATGAAAATAGTAATAAATTATTTTAATACTACTTATATGTTTATGTGTTTTTGATTTTGATTTTAGATTTTTTATTTTTAGTTTATTTATTTCTATTTTGGGCAGTTATAATATTTTTTGTTGTGTGGTCTTAGTATTTAGTTTTTGATATTACAAACCTTGAGTATTTTTGTAAACATGTAATGTATACGAGTATATATTATAGGGTATTAGATTGTTAATTTTTATATGCATGTTAGGTTTACATCTAGAAGAAAATGTACATATATTAGTTTATTCATAGTAGTTTTTTTAAGTTAGTTTAAGTATATTTTCAGTTATGTAAACTTTTACTAATAAATAAATAAATAAAGCTTACAACTCAAACTAAAATTGTTCAAACATCTCTCTAAAATTATTAAAAGCTAGTTATAATTTAAAACTATTATTTATAAATAATAGTTTTTGACTTGTTTGTGTGTAAATAGCTGAACAGATTTAGATGAAATTTAGTATTCAGATAGATTAGAACCTGGATAAGCACATAAGCTACTTTTTATCCTAGATCTTGGTGGGTAACACTGCAGGTGTCGCAAATAATGATACAAGTTGAAATAAAATTTTAATTTTCAGTAATTGGCATGGTGGAAGGGTACTTTTTAATTAACTTAAATGGCTTCAACTCTCAAAGTGTAAGTATGCCACGTACGTAATGTTTATGAGTATTTTTAATACTGTTTCAGCAAGATTTAAAGTATACCAGTTTAAAAAAAGAGATCTTTAAAGAAGGTACTTAAGTAGATACTGAGTTTTGTACAAAACTCAGGACTTTTCACGCATAAATAATGATATCAGCATAAGTTTAACTATAACCCTATAGGGTTTTAATTTAAGAAACTCAATTTTAATTTGATCTACTTACTAAAGTGCATCAAGTACCTAATAACTTACATATGTTGAAGAATGGATGTTATAATTATTTATTTTTTTACTTAATAATATTTTCGCTAATGTTATACATATGTATGAATAGAATGTAATTCATATGTATTGCATTAATAAAATATTTTTAAACATACTACATTAATACTTACATGTCCATCAGGTGGGTTTAAACTTTGAGTATTGCCATTTATTTTTAATGACAATGAATATCCTTTATTGCCCGGGTATAAGTTAATTATCAATGTATTGAGATTATATGTAGCCAATAACTTTTCTAATAAATATGATGTGGTTTTAAGTCCTTGCTGCAATGGAGAAAAATACAAGATTAAATTAAAGAATATACATAGAGTATAGTAAATAAGACCTTCAATAACAAGATTCAAGCTTGGCTATAGTAATATTCCATGAAAGCTATTCACAGAGGACATTTGATGTTCTGGAAGATATTTTATTGTGCAAGTATTACTATGCATTCTGTTGATCCTCAATATAGGTCACATATTGTTTGGTAACAGTTTAGAATACTCACATAGTTGGCCTGTGCCGATTCATCTCTGCTAAGCTCATTGTATAGTTCATGAAGCTTTTTGAACAGATCAAACTTCTCTATCGTCTTAGAAGAAGAACCGACGGAGTTTCTCTGATATTTCATTCGCGTCTCATCCACAGACTCCGCCAGGTGCATTTTATCGTGGGTCCAAGTCATTTTATGGTCTGGCACACCACCACCAAATTGTGACAAGTTTGTATTCACATGTTTCGCTCGGTTTAATATTACCTAAAATGAATAAATATTGATAAATAATGGGTATTTTAAAGCAATACATCGCATGCAAAGCAGGGAAGTAAAAATAATGATAGATGAAAGTACCTCAGCCTCCAATGCCGCGTGAATTATACCATCCATAATGTCATTAGTTAAAACAAATATTTAAGTGGTAGTTATGTTTTTATGTGTATTATTTCATATTATACATTTAGGCCTGAGTATTAAGTCATGATTTAAATAAAAACTTATATGCTTTATTTATGTTTCACACTGCATGACAGTAAAATAACATGTCCAATGTCCATCAACATTTTTGACACTACTTTATGATTGACTTGACAATTTTTTTAAGAAATGGAGTCTATGACTTTCTTACTATTATGCCATACAGGTTTATGAAAAGAATTTCTATAATAATTACTGGAAAAATACATTATTTCCGTGAAATTATAAATGAATTTAAACAAAAAACATAAAATCTCTTTCATTAATTTGATCCCAACCAAATTTACAAGAATATTCATCGTACTTTTATAAAATGTCGTTGTAGTGTAAAACTGTTTTTTTTCTAATCTGTGGTAACATTTAAAAAGCTCAAGGGAAAGTTGCCAGCTTTTAAATTGGTTGATTTAGTTCTTGCCTTCGATGTAGGTGGCGCTATTACTAAGCTATAAAATGATTTCTGATAAATTGCACAAGATAGCAGCACATACATAATTAATTTGATTTTTCTAACATTTCTGTTATTCTTTGTAACTCTTCTCTTTGTAGGAATGGTAAAATAATAAGACTTTCCTCGTAGTATGTACGTACAGCTGTGCGTCTAAATTGAAATAAAAACCTTATTTAACAATTATCAAAATATGAACTAAAAATAGTTACCTACCAACTAATTACAGTTAAGTCATATAAGTGCTTACCTACCCTGTACACAGGGTGAAATAGTTTGGATTGAGTATGTAATATATAAATAATCCACTTAATATATTACATACTCAATCCAATTCGATGTCAGGGGTTGATAAGTGCATTTTTAACATTCTTTTGGGATTGTATGTGCATTTCTCTCTACCACTCCACTAGTGTATCAATGCACACCAGTGTACAAAAGCATCAAGCCACTAGCCTCTACAGAAAAATACCTATGTTGCAATAAATGACAATTTCCAATAGTCTTATTACATGCATCTAGACAGTAGTGCCAAGTCTAAGGTCCTTACTGCAATTTCTTTATTATTATAGTTACTTGGCCAGTCATATATGTAACAATAGTAATAAAGAAATTGAAACTTCATTAACTACATCCTAAGAACATAGGCTGGAGTGAAACCATGTTTTTTTAATATCAATAACACTGTATTATGTATAGATGATATTTACTACATATTTGCTTAAAAATATAGGGTGTATGCCTTGACTTACATTAGTAACTCAAACACTATATTTCTATACTAAATAATACCTATATATTTGAAATGATACAAACTTAAGTAAACTATAATATTTTTATTAGTTATCATTTGATGCCATATGCCTAATTAAATTTGAGATAAACTGATCTATTTTCCTGACATCCTGCTGTATCTCGGTTTTGTACTGGAGACACTGCAAAAAGAAAGAAAGAAAATATATTATTAATAAGGGTTGTAAGCAATAAGTAGACAAAATTGTTGTGAATCTATACCCACAACCTCTTTTATCCGAACTCTAATAATTTATCTAATAATATAATAAAAACAAAATAATTTATTTACCCCTGTTTTACATCCACATATTTTTTAATAAATATTAATATTAATAAGATATTAATTTTATGAAATTTCTAATATCTATGTGATATGATACCTACTAAATATTTGGTAAGCAAGGCGAGCAGCAAATAAAAAACGCTGGGTAAAACATATTATTCAGATTACACAGGTGTATGAATAGATTAGAAGAGGTCTTGCTGTACTGTTACAAAATAATATACACAGCTGTATACAACTTTACAATATAATAAATACATTTTGTCAGGTAATACTTTGTGGTTAGAGTATCTGTTACACTATGTGGATCATTGTATGGCAACTAACAAAACAATCCAAACCAGTGATTCCAACACTATAGCAACTTAGTTATTAAATAGAGTAATATGAAGGAATTATACAGTGTGTACACTCCATTAAGTTGAACTACAGTACTAACAGTATTTGCAAACTCATAGAAATTATAAAATTAGTACATAGTCATGACTAAAATTGCCAATCAAGTAGGTACATTGTGTTTTGTTTTTATCCATACAAATCGCAAATGTTTACTAGAAAACTAGCGAGACACTTTTCGTTGGTATTATTAACAATTGTTTAACATAATACCTTTTTATTATCAGTTATTTTCACTACAAAAACACCCTTGGAATGTGAGTACTTGATGCTGTATCTTGTGTTCATCGGGTCTCGTAAATATAACATTTCTGCAGACCTTTCAAACTCCTCCCAGTTAGATATGAAGGTCATTATAACGTTTATTTATTTATAAGCGGAATAAATCTCTATTCTATTTCTTTTCCAGCCTTTATGTTCCCACGTAAACACAACACAATAACCTAAAACAAAATAGGTGAAACAAGAATAATGATACCAGTTAAGGATTATAAAAATAGCCCTGTTAAATTTAGTTATTCCTAGCTGACCCGGCGAACTGGTATTTTGCAAACTTGTGGAATAGCCTTAGAGGCAATAAATAAGCAGATATTGGATTATATTCTATTCAATTTAAAAAAAGGGATTAAATGTCCTATGTCCGTCTCTTGGTTCTAAGCCACCAAATTTCAGCTAAATCCGTTCAGCCCTTTCACACCACTTTTATATATATAAGATTATAATATTGTTGTACATTCAATTAATATAATTATTACATAACATGCTTGCTGAAACATTTACGCATTTTCAATAGATAAAATTAATCATATTTACATATTTTATCTATTTTCTTATTTTGGTTATTGTTTTACTAGGCTTTGAGAATTCTCAAAGCATAGTTAAACCTGAGTTAAACAATAATCTACATACTAAGTATGTACATACATCTAGCTTTACATTTGTTAATTTACATCTTGCATGCAATAATTAAAATAATCAAAACGCAACGCCTTTGCGCACTAGTCACACTACATATAAGATCCCATTATAATTATGTATTTTTTATACTTTTAGTTGAATATTTGTATGAGGATCTGGAATTTGGGAAAAAGATTTTAATATTATAAATATAACTTGGTTTAAATATTTTCAAAAAGCTGGCCACTTTAACTCTAGGTCCTAATGTCACTAATTCATAAATGCCACTGTAACATATCACAATATTCTATTTAATTTAGGGATGTACATCTCTAACTATCGATATTTGTTTACATTATTATGATAAACTGATAGCATGGTGTCTATATATTTTAACTAATGTGAAAAAAATATTATATTATTGATTCAGAAAATTGCACACGATGCTTTCTAGCCCCATAATATGCTAATGTTTGGGTTGGACAATGTTATATACTTTTCTTTTGTATGTACAGACTTAAAAAATATACTCACTCAGCACAAAAAATTACATGTTGAAAATGGTCAATTATTTGTGTTGTGTGAGAATGAAATCCGTGACCCATCACATAAAACAGGCATACTACAAAACTGAGCCAACAGGCGAGTTAATATAAATTTTGTATCCACTCGCTTAAAATGTTGAATTATTTATTGAAACGCAACCTTGTAATGACCTAACTAATTATTGGTAGGTAATCTAAAGGCCTGTTCACACGCAGCGAAGTAAGGATAGCGAGTTAACTTGCGTCACGGAGTGTGTTGAGTTCATAACACGTGTGAACAGCAAACGCAAGTTAAGTAGCAACTTGTCAAATAAGTACAGTAGAATAGACCGCGGTTCTATTTTCCGGCTAGTTCAAGTGATAAGTCACCCCTCCCTCGCGTCTTCTTCACCCCATCAACTTAACTTGCCAGTGTTTAGACCGTGTGGACAGATGAAATTATAGTTTAGTTGAGCACTTACCTTAGAAGTGACAGCTGTGTTTTTTAATTGTTTTCGCTTCGGCATTCTTGTGTTGTTTTGTTTGCAGTTTGAGACGCTGATTTTCATATTGTTTTCGCTTCGGCATTCTTGTGTTGTTTTGTTTGCAATTTGAGACACTGATTTTCATGTACCTAGTCTGTGCTGATTAAAAATGAAGTGGAATGAAAACACAATTTATGCATTTGTGCAGGAATGTATAAAGCACGAATGTCTATATAATTATTTGAATAATATAGTCAAAGACATAATTCGAAAAACTCTCCTTATAAAAATAAACCTGCAAGTGTTAGGTACATATGATGTATGTTACTTTTTCTTTGGCTGCTCACAACTTAACTTATCCCCGTGTGGACGCTACTTACTACTATATCAACTTATTTATTAGAACATGATGCAAGTTAACTCGTTACTGTACTTCGCTGCGTGTGAACAGGCCTTTACAGACTTAATAAGTAAAATATGTGTTTAGTGGGAGTCTAGGAGTGAATAAATATTCAAACCAAAGCGAAAATTAAGTGACGCGCCTTATATTTGACGGGTTGTAGATGCTTTGACAAATATAATTTTACAGTTTTTTATCCTCTTTCCAGGCCGATTCTAACGGTTACACTGTTGTGATCGTGATAGTTAAAATGGATCTGAAATAAACTTCAAATATATGTACGATTTCGATTGTATATTATATTATCGATAGCTGGTCGGTGTGACAGCCCTACTCTATAGCAAAAGGAAAGAATAGAAAAGAGCTCACGACACCGCACCGCACCGCACCGCAACGCCAACGAAACGAACGAGCGGACCGTCTACGCAGAAAATCAATACACCGTGATGTATTCGCCTTTTTAAAATGAGAACGTGACAAAACTTTATTTTAATTCATCGAAGAAACATTTTAATTAAAAAAATAACTGTTGAGAGTTGATGCTCATTTTTTATTTATTTACAAAGTGATGAGTTTTCTCATAGCTACGGCGTGGTAGAACATTCTTCGCATTGATTGTCTGCTTTTGCTGCAATTTGAATTGTTATAAGGTCAGTAAAACGTTTTTTCTGTAGTTTTTGATCGGGAGAATAACATGGAATTTGCATTCTATTCATCTTTTTCGAAGAACATGTGCAAACGGACTATCGACCTTCGCCATTGTCTGCATGGTGCATTGCGTTTGTTGGTACCTACGTAACGTACATGTAGAAATATTTTATAGATTTTCAATGTGTAGCGTGATAATCTGAATAATAAACAGGTAATTTACTATTACCTAGCTCTTGCCCTTGTTTGACATTGGCAAAATTTCAGACAAGCTGAAATCTACACAACTGACGCTTTTGAAAAATTCTTTTCAAGCCCTTTGGTAGTTCCTTTTAGCTTATTTTTTTTGCTGTTTATAGTTGCCTATCTATCCTTGTGTTTAATTTTTTTGTAGCTAGGTTTTTTAAGGCTTCATTAATTGCTACAATTTCTGCCTTGCCATATGATCATGAAAATAATAATTTTGCTAACAACTGAATAGCTGCAGGCTATATGCGCCCTACTGCTAAAATGATTTTTCACTATCAAGAATTGGATTGAAGTGATCATTTCATTATTATTACTATTCTGTGTTGTCACTGGTGTCCAAATTTAGGCCAAAAATCAGTCTGACAGGAACAAGAGTCAAAAGAAATGTGTGAATTTGAATAAGAACCTTAGAATGAAGACATATTTAATATGTCTTCATTCTATTTTAATTTTTTCTTAGTTCTATTTTTATAGTTAATATAATTTTTTTATATTAACTATAAAAATAGAACTCCTATCAAAGGACCTATTGATAGCATACTCAAGCTTTAAATAGTTCAAAATGGTGCTGGAATCAGTCATAAATAAATTACCTACTTAGATACAGTGTCAGTGTTGCCAGATGTTTTTGACGAGCGATCGTTCGCTGGTATGGAAAAAAATCGTATTTCTTAGTATTCTTAGGGAGAGGTGAATAAAAAAATCGTACATATGTTTAGGTAAGAAAGTTTATTAATAAAATTAGCTACGTCTTATACAATGGTCATCAAATTGAGCGTTTCAGGTGCTGGTTCATAATTTTAACAGCACGCGAAACGCTTAACACGCTGTTTTGATAGTAATAGACCATTTAAAGTTTCGCTATTGAGTTTGTTGCGGCTCTTTGTTTTTATTAAATTGACTGAGCTAAAATAGCACTCACAATCCGCATTCGACAATCAAAAACAAGCAAACGTTCTAAATTGCATATACCGTTAAATATCCCTGTCTTCAAACTAGCACAGGATTCAGATATCGGTTGGATAATAACTGAACTGTTGAATGAACCGCCGCGATAATAAAAGGGTAATCCTCGACTACTAATGGGAGTACTCAGTGAATAGTGATGGGCGGGCCAATAACATTTGTTTGGTAGCTTTTGGTTTTTTGATTGATTGATCATGCATGACTGACGTGGTGTTTATGATATTGGCATGGAAGTAATATATAGGGAAATATTACTGCTGATCCAATATGAGCAGAGTGAGGCAAAGTATGACAGGCAGTTGTCTTTTTCTAACTAGGGTGACAATAAATTATATAATAAGGATATACCAATTTCATCTTCTTACCAAATCTGGAGCAGTCTCTTTTGGGGTCCTATTTTACCTGCAGCTTGCCAGTCATGATGATCCCTAGCTCTATTGACGCGTTAAGTAACAAACACCAACAAACTTGCAAATTAAAATGCACTTTAGTTTGTAACTTATAATAGTATCGATTCGGTTAATTGACTGGGAGGCAATGTAATCAAAATCATAAACATTTTGCAGTAATTACAATATTTATTTACAAGTTCTCATTTGAATTGCATATAGGTAGTCGCCTATATCCTATATATTTTTTACACTATCATTTTCCTTGTGTTTTATATTCTATCTGAAACGAGTGAATGCTTAAACTATGTACAACAATATAATCCTTTTCCTTGTGTTTCATATTCTAACTGAAACAAGTGATGGTTTAAACTATGTAGGTACACCAATATAATCCTTTTCATTGTGTTTCATGTACTAACCTAAACGAGTAACGTGTTATATTTAAGTTCTTTTGCCATTTTATTTTGATGTATTCATTTTTAGGAAAACTGAAAAAACATCATATTGCAACAATTATTTTAAGCACGAGAAAATATGGTCACCTTAGTCCCAGTAATGTAATCTTACTTAAACTTTAGCATACCTGTAGAAAGATATATTGCAGCCACTATAAGATTCACTTCTGCATCCCGGAACACTACAAGTTCTTACCATTTTGTTATTTTTACAATAAAATACATATAAATTAGTAACAAATGAAATTATTTTTTTCCCGCCACCTTTTGTCATATAATGTCATCATAATTTAATGTTGCTTGTGTGAAAAATAAAATAAGTAACAATTTTGTGTTAATTTCACAAATTAATTCAGATTTCTTTGTGTCGAGTAAAATTTATAATAAATAAAATTAAATAATATTATTTATTGCTAAATATTTCAAAACTTAAGTTGACAGTGACATTTATCACACATTATTTTTTAAACTGGCAAGCTGTTGAAGCAAGACAACAGCCTGCTCTATATGCCTTTCATTTTTGACCGATCTCACCCCCGATTTACCATTTATAGAAAATAAACTTTAAGTGTAAGAACAAAAAGTTTCCATTCGTATAAAATCTATTTCACAAAACAAAAGAGAGAACAATCCAGAGGGAAAGAGAGGGATGATATAAAAAATCCTTGGATATTGGTAAGTAATAACAATTATAAGACATTGATAGCTGACTTTTCTAGTACCACCGTTCGAAAATATGGGCATAGAATCGTTCATACAAAATCTTTAAAAAGTCGTACAAATCGTGTACGATTTCGATGATTCGATCGTACATTAGTAAAACGGGCAAAAAATCGTATGAATACGATTTAAATCGTACATCTGGCAACGCTGTACAGTGTTGAAGTTTTGAATTTATTTGGCTCTGAAAATAGTAAGCTTTGATAATTGAATAGGTACTTTGATTATATCTGAATATTATCTGGGGTAGGGTATAAAAAAAATAATTCTAAAAAAAAATATTTTTCAGTAAAATTAATTTTATACATTGTTGTGAATGACTTAGCAGAAAGCAAGAAATTAAATAAAACCAGACTGTAGTTACAACTGACGATGTATCATGTCTAGTAAATTTAATATGATTAAACACATTACATGGTTATCACTCATAAACTCACTCATAAAATAAAAATAAATGCCAAGGCTTGATAAATTGTTGTAGGTAGGATGCTCTATTACAATTGCTTCTGTCTATTACACTGGTGAGAAAGTGACAACAAATTTTTCTGCTTCACAGCCTGTGTTTTTGGGATGTTTTGATTAACCTTATTTAATTATTTAACAGGACATTTTGAGAGATAGACATATTTAGCAAAATGGAATTCTTTTAGTCAAATCTAAGAACTTTTACACCCAACATTAGTTAACTGTAAGTGACTGTACAATGTACATGTAGTATGGTTTTGTATATTATGTATAAATAAATAAATAAATAAATAATCGTTTATTATGCCAAAAATACAGTGTATGTACGTAAAAATACAATTAATCTTAAACTTACTTTAGGTAGTACATCTATGGATGACTGCGCAACACACTAAGTCTATGGAGACTTGTGTTGTGCTGCGACAGGAATCTTTGAGACATTCTATCCCGTGAAGACACTTAAAATTGTGTGTATGTATATGTTGGTTTATATACTGGATACTAGATTAAGCTGTTTCTTCTTCATATTATTATATGAGAAAGGAGTGGTACTAGCTCATATAAATGCACAAACTTAAATACCAATTTAAAGATATTGATTCAAGTAGAAACTAAGAAATGTTTCTTTTCAGGTTCTTGTTGTGCGGTCAGGGATATACAATATACACCAAGTAATTATAAGCTAAAATGGAGGAAATGAATGGGGAGCTTTACGGGGATGGGCTTGTTAGTTTGGATGAGGGGTCTTTGGAGTCTACTGATAGTGGAAAACAGGATCAGAACTGTAACATTTGCGAGTGAGTAGTTTTTAGTTTAGTTTTTATTTTACTTGAAAGGCAGGTATTTGGTCTAGTATGCTGTAGAGGGTGGTGTATGCCTACATTGGAATGGAACTGGCTCTCAAATGAGATTGCCCAAACATACTGTCAGGACTTTGACAGTTAATTAAAATATTGTTCTAAAGTATGGTTTATAAGATATTGCAATTTTTTTTTAATTATTTGAAGTTTTGCAAATAAAATGTTCATTTTCAGCAATAAGTTGTGCAATCCGCGAGTATTGTCATGCCTTCATGTCTTCTGTGAAGCCTGCATTGACAAGCTGATGGTGAATGAGGCTGGAGACTCCTTGAAGTTCAATTTGGCTGTGGAATGCCCTATCTGCAAACAAGAAACTAAGGTACGGTATCAATAACCACACTCAGTTACCAATACAGATCAACATGTATTTGCAGTTGTAATTTACTTTGGTATTTCTATCTTAGGTTCCTGGAGGAGGAGCAGCATCATTACCCTCGGATTATGTGATCACCAACATTCTGGATGTGTCTGCTATGGACCAGTCTGTGGTCTGCACATGCTGCAAGAGCAAGGAACCAGCAGTAGCGCGGTGCACAGACTGCTCTCATTTCTTGTGCTCCAATTGCAATTCTGCTCATGAATTCATGCGATGCTTCGAGAACCACCGGGTTGTTCCTTTCGACGCGCTGCGATCCTCCAAGGAAAAGGCCGCCGTACATAAGCCTATCTTTTGCACTCGCCATGCGGGCGAGAGCCTGAAGTTTTACTGCTGCGAGTGTGAAGTAGGCGCGTGCAGTGAATGTCTGGCCGTCGACCATAAAGTAGGCGAACATCGTTGTGAGCGCATAGTCGACGCGGAGCCCAACATCCGCGCTGAGCTTCGTAACTTTATTGTGGAGGCTAATGCTCGCGCAGCCACCGCCGGCACCGCGTCTGCGCGCCTCGATGACGCCCTGGGAGATCTGCAACGTCAACGCGACGAGGCCGAGAGTGTCATCAATGAAGCGTTCCATACTTACAAACTTGCTCTGGAAAGACGTCGCGAAAAAGCTCTCGAAGAGCTGGAGCGTCTGCACAAAGAGAGAGAGCTGAAAGTTATGGATCTGTACGACCGCGTTGATAAGACCGTGCAACGCATCGACTGTGCTTGTAAGTTCGCAGCCAGACTGCTTCGCCGCGGCGATGGAACTGAAATCGTGATGCTGAAGAAAACTGTAGCGTCACAGTTTGCACGCCTGCTGGAAGGCGCACCGGAGTTTGACGTCGATTATTCGCTCGAGTTCGTCAGCAAGATGGATAAATTCGATACGGTCACTGAAGATACTTTTGGCATGTTTCGTACCGAGGCGACTCGCGCCGAAGAAAGGAAACGCGCGAGCGAGTCTTCCGCTATCGTATCGGTGGCATCCAATGCTCACTCCCCGGCCGTGTCCGTGACCAACGCACCGGTGTTCGATGATTTCCCAATGGCAGGAGTGCGCCGCGTGACTGGAGTGTCTGGAGTGGGCGGCATAGTGGGCGTGCCTGGAGTGCCCGCTCTCGGTGTCGGCGGCGTGGGGGGTGTGGGCGTAGGGAGCGCCGGAGTCATGCCGGGCGGAGTCACCCTCAACAGCGTGGCCGGAGTGGGCGCCGTGACCGGCGTCGGAGGCGCCCTGCCCTCCATGGTGGAATACAACCTGCAACAACTGGCCAGCATTGCCGAGAAGGACGTGCCTCCCCCGCAGCACACGTCCCCGGCGCCATCTTTCACTCTCGCCGAGTTGCTAGCTGGAGATCTCAACTCGCCCCAAGCCTATAACAATTTGCAAGCTCTCGCTAAACTTGGATTGAATACTGGTAAGTTCTTATACTAGTTGCACACTTTGGTTTAATCCTCAACAGTGTTATTTAACTAGCTTGCAATCGTTGCAGAAGTGAACGGTTACGGCGGTGTGGGTGGTATCGGCGGCGTGGGCCCGCGCGGCGTGTCTCCGGGCCGGCCGCTGCTGACGGCCGCGGACGAGGCCGCGCTGGTGGCTCCGCCCGCGCCCCTCGTGCGAGCTACTAAAGCCACGCCCATGCACATTAGATTCAAGTTTGGCCAACTCGGCGGTGGCAAGGGCCAGTTCAACTCGCCGCATGGATTCTGCCTCGGCAACGATGAAGACATTATTGTCGCCGACACGAACAATCATCGCATCACGGTGAGATATCATTTGTTAACAATATTCTGTTTCCTTTCACAGTGAACTATATTTGCTTATAGCTATGCAGAAAAAAAAGTTGGTGGGAAATAACTAGACGTCTGCCAGATATACTGTCTGGCTGGAACAATAATATCTAGCTCTTTCATAGCATAAAAGTTTTATTATCAATCCTGTTTGCGCCGACATGCAGACATAATAAAGAGAACATACATTGTATTTGAGAGGGGAAACAGTTACGTAACTTACTGGTTACATTCTAGGAAATGTTCTATATTGTAGAGGCTTATTGTTTGGTGAACCTCCATTCTTAAAAAGCTTGTACAGACCTGTTATGAATGGTCTCATTTAAACTAAATTTCACCTAATCGTTAATTTGCTTTTGTTTATGAATTGGTTAAATAACACAATAATTAGCTTATAGGGAATAGTTGGAATTAATATAATGCTTTGTTTATCAAACATATCGTATTTTAAACTCAATAAGATTTGATTTCCTGCTGTGTCTACTATGTTTGTAAGTAAGGTTTACATCTATGCTTCCAAAAAAATCCAACTAATATCTACCTCCTTTTGCATTACGAAACCCAGAATCGTTTTTTTTTTACGCCGGATAGGTTTGTGACTACAGACCGCCGGATTTTAAGCATTACTGCAGCCTAGGGTGTATTTTATTGTGTTGAAGGTAGCGAGACGAGTGCCGATTCCACTAGTCTTTTTTTCTGAGAAAATTCTAAGAGGAACATGATCACTTCATATAGTTTTTTCTTATTTGACTTCTAAAAGCAGTTGAAACTACACTACACTAAACTACCAGAACGTTACCGTTTACCATTGATAATAATACCTAACTTCGAATAAGAGTTCTAAACTTTAATTTCTTTCTATTCGAATTATTAATTTCATACCACATGTAGGTGTTCGACAAGTCCGGCACCCACAAGTTCAACTTCGGCGTGGCGGGCAAGGAGGAGGGCCAGCTGTGGTACCCGCGCAAGGTGGCGGTGGTGCGCGCCACCGGCAAGTTCGTGGTGTGCGACCGCGGCAACGAGCGCTCGCGCATGCAGATCTTCACCAAGAACGGACATTTTCTCAAGAAGATTGCCGTGAGTGTATTTTTTGCTTTTAAATTGACACAATGAGTACTCGCACCGCAGGAAGATCACCAGACAGATGAGCAATAACATCTGATCCATCGAGGGGCCTCTCTGGACAAGGAAAACAAGACCGACACCGATGGCACCTAGGGCAGGAGGCCTATACCCAGCAGTGGATTGACATGAGCTGAAGATGATGTTGAAATCATCACAAACAAGATAAGTTGTGTTGGTCGCCTAGGTGGTGGTCCTTCCACGGAAGACACATTTTCAAAGATTTTGTGGTCCTCAAACATGTCGCTTTTCTCACGATGTTTTCCTTCACCGTTAAGCGAATGCAAATCCACACATAACTTGAAAAACAAGTCATTAGTGTAGGGCCGGGTTCGAGCCAGGGTGCGTCAGGGTGAAACTGCTTTCACCCTGACGTATCCTGATTCGAATACATGCAGAAATAATAAACAGACAGACGCAAGAACCGCCGAGCCACACTCGCTTATAAACAATTTTTATGCTTAAAAACTTGTTTTTTTTTTTTACGTGGGATAGTTTTACATTTCACTACAGCCTGCCTAATGTTAAGCATTGCTGCAGCCTAGGATGTAACACGCTTACTTGGAAGATACCTATTAACTCTAGATTTGAAGACCCCTAGATTGTAGTTCGTTAATTTGTAATACTGAGCATTTACACCTTCATAGGTACGTTTCATCGACATCGTGGCGGGTCTGGCGGTGACCGCGGAGGGCCTGATAGTGGCTGTGGACAGCGTCACGCCGACCGTCTTCATACTGTCCGAGGAAGGTGACCTCATGAGCTGGTTCGACTGCAGCGAGTGCATGCGGGAGCCTTCGGATATTGCCATCAGTGGTAAGCAACTTAGATAAAATAAGCATCTAATTACTGATTCAATTGATGTCCTCATTTAACAAACTTATTAAAAGAGGAAGTTTTCATTTCTGCTGTTATTTGTTTGTATTTTTATTTTACAACCACTCAGCTTATTCTACATCAAATTCAATCATTCTTATTATCTGTGAGGTCATGTTTCAAAGGCGGTTCAATTAAAATGTTATGAAAACTAGAAGAGAGGAAATAATAAAAACAGGAATTTTGTTTCAATTTGTATTTTGTACCGAAAAGTTTGCGCTAAGTCAGTTATAGTATAGCCATTAATTCAAAAGCTCTAAAAAAATTACCAAATTCTTAACTTACAAAATTATTGACAGAACAAGTTACCGATAATTGCTCTCCGAAATTGTTTTTTCTCCGTATACATCGCAACTTTCCCATTGCAGGCAAGGAATTCTACGTATGCGATTTCAAAGGCCACTGCGTGGTTGTATTCGACGACGAGGGCCGCTTTCTGCGCCGCATCGGATGCGAGAACGTCACCAACTTCCCCAACGGCATCGACGTGTCGGACGCGGGAGATGTGCTGATTGGAGACTCGCACGGGAACAAGTTCCATGTGGCTGTGTTCTCGCGAGATGGCGCCCTCGTCACCGAGTTCGAGTGCCCTTATGTCAAGGTATGTCTCCTTTTACACACTTACCAATTAGGTGTTAGACTATCGACTCACTCTATGCTACACGGGAGATGTGTTGATTGGAGACTGGCACGGAAACAAGTTAGATGTGGCAGTGTTCTTACAATAAGGTATAAGAATATCGTACCATGGTTAGAATCCGGCCCTACTCCAATGACTTGTATTTTCAAGTTATGTGTGGATTTGCACTCGCTTAACGGTGAAGGAAAACATTGTGAAGAATCCGACATGTTTGAGGACTACAATATCCGAGGACATGTCTTCCGTGGAAGGACCTGCGGGCCTATCGCCTAACAGTAAACTATATCAATTGCTATCGTTTATGACGTCATTTTAACAAATGATTGAATCGCCTGTTGGTGTGAGTGTGCGAGCGAGACAGAACTATAACAGTGCATAAAGATCGAAATCTCTTTCGATCTTTATGCACTTTTATAGTTTTATAGGGAAAAAGGAAACGGAAAACACGGTTGCCACTCTTGATTGAAATGATATCATAAACGATAGCAATTGTATAGTTTACTCTTAGGCGGTAGGTCCGCTGGGCGCCCACCACAATGTATCTGCACAAGAGAACTCCTCTAACCAATTAATTCTGCGGGGAGTCACGACCCTTAGTCATGAGGAAACACGGCTCACTCAGATAAGAATATCAGCTATATGCTATTCCCACAAAAGCAACTATGGTGGAAGTGTGGTGGATTTTTTTAGGAAAATGAGTGAAATGATGTGATGATTGGAAACTCGCGTAGAAACCATTTTTATGTGACTCTTTTTTTCGAGATGTCTGTATCACTGAGTCCAAGTGCCCTTATGACAAGGTAAGATACTTATTAGGTTTCTTTCGATTTAATATTAAGATAATTATATTATACTTTTATAGAAGCAATCTGCAATGGGACGAATACTATGATATGGTCAATGGTCATGTCATATTGCTGAAACAATTTCGAGTACAACGTAACATGTACAATATTGTACATTCCAGGCAGGAGTAAAACAGACGCATATAAATGTTATAATTTGTGGCTGTCTTTTTTCAATATTCTCGTCATAAAATAAGTGCCCTTATGTAAGGCAATTTGATACTTCTAATGTTGCTCAAGTGCTCTTATGTGTTAATAATAGGGAGGTCATTTGAAGATATTATTATGACAAAGAGTACCTTTGTAATATTTTTTGTATGGTACAAATGAAGAATTTCAGATATGTAAGAAGCTTAATACCTAAATTTGTATGAAAATCTTGTAATATAGCACAATTTCCACTAAACACCGTGTGCGATACCACGAATAAATACCTACAGATATTTACAAAGTGATACATTTAATTTCACAAAATAGCCCCATAACAAGTCTATTGTGTGAGGATATTATCTCAGCTTTGGTGGGCGTGACCGTGCGAGCATGGCTAAGTGCCTTTGTATCGAAGAAAAGATGGCACAAATATAGTAACGTAACGATCTGTCTGGCCGTAACAAAACAACCCACACCATATTCCCGCCTGTTCAAAGCTATTGTTGCTAAGTATGTCTTCTTATTTCTCACTCAGTAACGTAATCCCTTCTACGAAAACAAGGTAAATCATAAAGAAAATAGTCCATTTTCCTGAGTGATAAAAATCTCTGTGACGAGTCGAAGTGCCCCGTGCGAAGGTTGTATAATTTTGCAAATATTATCGTCGGCAATTTCTGGAGGCACCGAGCCGCGAGGGGTCGTTGTCAATGCCCTTGGATTTGATATTCAAACTCGTTAATATAAACACAGAGTATGTAAATTCGTGCGATCGATGCACTCCACCCCTGAACATCAGCTATTGAGACTAGAATATATATTAATGGTATAGCATAATTCAATCATTTATAGAAAGCCAGCACTACAAAGCATACATCCATGTATTTTGAGCTAACTGAACCAAACTTCTAAAATTAAATCTAATAACAATTAGTAGGTGATTCGTGTTTCATTACTTTTTTAGATAGTTTTGAAAAGCTAGTTATGAAATAAATAATAATCTGTTGAATTAGTTTAATAAATAAGACTGTGCATGTAATGTTCATGCGTACATATCGAACAATACTTAGCTGACACAATACTTACTAAACAGTTGATTGAATTGAAATTATGTTTGACTTGCTCAAAGATGCATGCGTGTTTTAAAAAATTGGTTATAGGCTTACAATGGTCGCATTACGTCTATTTTTAAAATAGGCATTGAAGAGATAAAGGTAGATTTTATTCTTTAAAAGTTTAGTTCATATTTAATCTTCAAGCTGTCTGACCCCTATGTCCATCCACGCATTTTAAAGTGCAAATACAAATTGTATTTTAAACCACTAGATATAAGGTTCAAGATCAATATTACAAGACGGTTGTTCAACCCTGTCGCAATCTGAATCACCTTGATACGAGCGTCACAGGCTTTCGAGGGTTACGTCAGAAGGAATCGAAAAAGTTAATTGTCCCCTTAAATAAGGCTGGGGTTGACCTAATCGATGCCCTCTCTTTGTTACGATTATGATCACATTTATTTGATTTAGAATAGTTTTGGTTAACTGTGGATATAGGATTTATCGTATACTATCTGTGACACGCGGTGTTACTCACTTTGGTTTTTACTTGAGATATTAATATTGATTTGGTGTCTACTCGTTATTACGGAGCTAAGGAACATACGAGAATATGAGATTGACAATTTATTATGATATCATATTCGCATTTATCATCTAGTTACTTATCTCAGATCCGTAATTGTTAGTGATATGAGTTTTCTCATTGGTATTTGAGCATATTTTACCAAGTTGTAGGCATAAATTCGCCTGTTTTAATTATACATTAAGCTTTCCTTAACTATTTCCTAGATTGCAATTGGCTCTATGAGGAAGTTTCAAGGCCACAAATTTTGAAATTTGTGAAGAATACCTTTGAAAGTGGTGTCTATATTTAGTTTGCTAATTGCCACCTAACTATCATAACTAGTCATCAAACGGGGTGTACACACCGTTTGAGATAAAATGATTTTGATATGAATTATTATATGTTATAGAGAAACAAAGTCGGGTGTAGAGAAATTTACAAAGCGCACCTGAACGTTCAAACTATTTTACATTGACAAATATCAAATAAACGTGCTATTTATTAAACTTACGTAATCACTCAGATGCCTTTATTTTTTTTCTGTGATTCCCTATGGACTAGTTTCGCAGAGCCACCGGCGCTTCCTGCTGTGACGTTGATATTGACCCTGTACATGTTTGCAGGTGTCCCGCTGCTGCGGCTTGAAGATCACCTCCGAAGGCTACATCGTCACTCTGGCTAAGAATAATCACCATGTTCTAGTCCTCAACACCCTTTACATTGTCTGAGGAGTTAACTCGATGGCTGTAAGTCTGCATACTACAAGATCTCACATTTATTCCCTATATTTTATTTTAATTGCTGTTTTTACAAGCTTAACATTTTTTTGCTAAACCAGTATTTGACTACTTTCTTTATTTTTGTTTTGTGTTTAATTTCACGCGTTTAGTCTGATTTTAACGCCTCCACCGGCAGTGAATTAGAGTCATCCTATTGTATACGCTTTGTTTTTTTGTGGCATTTTAGGGTTTTGTAGATAGGATTGTATCGATAGGCCGTTCACTGCAGTGGAATACATAAGTCATAGATATTATCACTTCCATGGTTATTATTTTATTATTGCATTTAGTTGTGTAACGTAAATCCAAAGGTTAGTATAATATTATTCAGTTCCATTTTATTCGTTTTAGACCAGTTTCTAATATTGTTTTGTTACATTTGGTAATGGAGGATATAGGTTTCGGAGTGTATGCAAACCTTATCCCGATTCGAATTATTGATATTGTAATAATTAATCTTATGTATTATTATGAATTGTGAAATTGAATGTGAGGGTGGTGTGATGTCAACTCGGCGGCAGTAACTAGTCGGCCGAAACTTTCATGTCCCACCAAAGAATGCTTACCATAACCAAATTGAACTAAAGAACTCCCATCGACAAGTTTGTTTCTAAATTAGCAGCTGGTATGGTTCCTAGTTCGAGTATTTGAAAAATGTCAATTAGGGGACTGCGTGCAGTGTCGCCTCATTAAAATACTATTGTGTTACTTTATTATTTTACTAAGTAAGCCCAATATACGTAACGATTCAAAATTTAGTCGCTTATGTAATTTAATTATTTTGCTATGAACAAATTTTGACGCACAATTGATTTTTTTATTAATGAAATTTGAGTGTAAAGTGACCAAAGGAGGCGACACTTTAAAAACGTGCCATCTAGTTTAGGTTAATCTCGTATACAATATAATATATTGTCCGTTAAAATATATTTACCATTTACAGAATTTCTTGTGTCTATACAAAATGTTTTTCATGTTCTCTTGTTTTGAGAGCCTATTACATATTTAAAAGGGTTTTTTCATAAAGTAGGCTATTATTGCATTACGATTACATTATTAAGATTCCGTTTTATTGTATATATCTTAATAATAGATTGTAATGCTATATAGATGAGAACCGCTGTAAATCAACGCAATAATTTTTGTACAACGTTAAATTCGGGTAGAGGACAGAGGGAGTATCTATAATTATATATATATATATATATATATATATTATAATAGCTTGTTGGTTTATCTGGCATGTTCACGTATGTGGCGAGTATATCGTAGTCATTGCCGTTTACATGGAGTAATATTGTATTTAACGTAGTACTTTGTTGTAATTGTAACGATAATTGCACGGATGGCTTGTATTAACGTTAATATTAGCTGGCATGGCCAATGTTACCCTCGTAAAGATGCGGATGTTAGCCTAGGTGTATACGTTGGTAAGTGTGACGTCATCACTCCGCGCCCGTAGAGCCCGCTTCTCACTTGTTATGTACATGAATCTGCCACTATAAACACTACATGACGCGCCCTAAATACTGTTCAAACACCTATATGTATGTATACAGTTCGCCAAATTTATATATTTTTGTAACTAACCATATTTATATTCGAAAATTGAGATTTAATAGATTTAGGGTACAAATAGTTACAAAATATTAAACACATGTTTGCGATTTATATAAAGTGAACACCATATTTACCTCTTTATAGTCACATTATGCATGGTCGGTCCCCTTTTTGTCTTTTAAAGTAGTTAGTGTGGGGACCTCGATATTACTGTAATGGTTGATATATAAAATACACAATATCTCGTGGTGCAATCTTTGTAACTCATAAGTAATGGTCAGATACAATTACTAAACTAGTACAGAAAAATATTTCTCCGCGAATCCATGGTCTTCCAACTTTATTAGGCTTTTTGAACGAATTATCATCATTATTTAACCGAGAGGTACATTTTTCCAACATTTGTTCTGAGCGTTACCATTTCATGAAGAGTATTCAATGTCCATTTAGAAGGTTGAGCCTTCACGGCTGTCTCATCTGTTTCACTTACCTACATACAACAGACACACGAAACATACAATTGACATCTTTTCAAATACCTAATCGAGCCGATGTCTATGACGTTATCATGACTAATCATGACTGGAATATAGCGCACCTCATGTTTGGAATGTACCCAAAACGGCAATTTACTTCGAACTATTAATTCGTCCCTAAATTTTCCCGTACCTTGTAAGTGACCATTATTTATTTTGTTTTGCAAATTATACAATTTATTCTCATTTAGCACAGTACTTAAAAAGTGACCACCTAATTGTAAGTGTGATATTTTTTCAGTTTAATGTTGCTCTCTAATTTCGTTTTCGGTATGCTTTTTTAAATGTTAAACTTATTGAAAGTTAAAATTTACTCCTACAGCGGTACAAGAAACAATCTCACACCCTATATAAAGTTATTATTGATGTGATGCTTGCTACTAATCAAATAAATGTCAGGCGATATACCTATTTGTATTCCTGAGCCATATAATTATCTAATTTATGAATGAAAATGAAATGAATTATTATCACTATTAATATTTGAAAGTAATATTATTGTGAACATGAATTTTGTACTTAATTAGCAATAGGTATTTATTTATGTATTTGTTACGTATTGGAACAGTTTTACAAGTAACATTCAATGTGATATGAGCAATAACGGAGACGCTGAATCCCGCGGGGCGCCTCCCACTGGAGGTGTCGCGCGGGGCGCCTCCCACTGGAGGTGTCGCGCGAGGTGCCTCCCACTGGAGGTGTCAGGAAGTAGCGCGCGTAGAGGAACAACTGCAACATAGCCAGTCATTTTAATTACTCTGACGATTGAGTCTGAATCCTCTATTTAATTAGTGAGTAAACTTTTGGGTTTATTTTTCATATTGTTTTTAAGTTATTTGTTTTATTTTTCAGGATTTTTGTCCCAATAGTATTAGGGAATTTTATTTTGTTTATTTTAATTAGGCTTGATGAACGAGTCTACATGCCCCCTCGCTCGAGTCGGCGTGATTAATACTCTGATTTTAATGTTTTATTGTTTTGTTTACTTTAATTGTACGTTCCGGGCCTACGATATATGTGAATAGTATTTTGGCCAGTGTTTAGGCCTTTAGAATTACGAATTTTACTGCCAAATTATTTTCTTACGATATTTGTGCATGCACATAGTAATTATTTTATTGTATAATATTTGTAAAAAAATTAGTTATTAATTGTTGCCAATTTTTTTGTTTTATTACTATTCAGGGTTTTAATATTATAATGTTCGATTTTGAATTCGTTGTAATTGATCAAAATTATTGCGTGTTAGTGAAGTAAAATTAACCGAAATAGAACTTATTATTGCCCCAAAGGGAGCGTTTGACGCTATTAAAATACTGCTTTAGGGTTGCAAAAAATATAAAAAAGTGGTGTGATAAGTTTTGGATAATTTTACAAATTGACTATTTTATGTGTGAATTCCAATATTAAAATTTCATGTGGTCATTGAATTAATATCTATTTATGATGTATTTTTCGTATTTTTGCAATGACATGAATATTTCATAGTACCTATTATTGTTCTTTTTTTACAATTGTGACTCGATGAATTAATTTGGTGATGTTTCATCAACAACGTTTCCTCTGTTTCTTGCCATTTGTCTTTTAGGGATCAGCGTAGAGTTTTTGTAGGACTAGAAGGTATTTTTCAATTGATATACACCCATACAGTATCACAAGTGTTGCCTATTACGGTGGTTTAGAGATGTTTATTAGAGTTGAGGTGGCGGCGGTATTCGCCGTATCCATTGGCTGTATTATTTGCCGTAGAAGTAAGCACTATGTCATGGATTAATGGCAAGTCAAATGGTATCTATTGTCCATTGACGTTACTCGATAATAATTGTATCATTAGAGTACATTACAGTAGCCTTTCTTGAAAATCTTAAAGTTACCTATATACACTTAAAAAGCAATTTTGGTAAATATATTTCTCTTGAATCTATATTCCCTTATGTATCCAGCAATAATACTTCAGTAGTTGTGTAGTACCGCGGCTTTTGGCACTGCTGCATACTATACGGTCACTGGTTACGTGCTTTTGTCGCGCTTTAATACTTTTTTCTAAGACTTTTCTGAATTTGGGAAAAAGTTAAGCAACAGTGAAAACATTTCAACTGAATTATATTTTGTTTCAAATTTTGAAAAGCTCCATAATGTTTACATGATTCTAGAAATGAGCGAAAGTTACCAGTGGCCGTAGAGAGGCGCTATTAGTGAAGCGTCCACGTGACCGCTACGCGCGCATCCATTGGATCTTAGTGGTGTCTATGAAAGTTGGATCCGTGCTTGTGCGACTTTCAAGGAGGATCCATTGGCTGCAAGCTCGTGGTCGCTCGGCTAGAAGCCACAGAGCGGTGCCAGAGGGCGCGGTAGAGTAGGTTCGCAGCGCACAACAAGGTGAGCTCTAATGTTACCCTCCCTATTGGAGGTGGGCCTATTGCCTATTAGTGGCACCAAGCACAGATCTATTCCGATGGAGTCTTGTGGCATTACGATTCGATTCTCTATGAAACTGGAACAGTCAATTTACCGTAGGTGGGGTCATTTATGTTTTACAGTATCCGGATGAAAATATTACACATTCAATAATTGAATGTTGAGATCTTTGGATCTTATAATTGTATTAAACTCTTGCATCGCTATCGTATTACTAATTCGCAGTGTGCTATATTTTCGCCTGGAGACTGTATTTTTTCTCAGTTAAGTCTTCAAAATGATTCCATTATTTTTAGATATTTTAACGACGGTATGCTCAAAGATTGAAACGACTTATTTTTATTTATCTCGCCCACCTATTGATTTGTCCGCTGTTCTGTAAACAACAATATTATTATGTAAGGTTGTGAGCTCTGTTCCCATTGGACAAAATTAAAAGCCACATGTGTGCTTGTGCAATAATATCACCGTTTGGATCTAGGCTTTTAAATTATTATAGTTATATACATTGTTGAGCTGATTATAAAAATTTAATATATTATTATACCTTTTAATATTGTTAATGAATTCTAATTGCATTCCACATCTTAGAGTGAACGAATTTGAGATGACCGTTTTCAATCTACATTATACAAGTTATTTTTTTTTACAATTGTAGGATTATTAGCAGTTGCCAATGTTTTTCCTTTAGTCAGTAAAAGTACAAATATTTTAATATACAATTCTTGGTATTTACTTATTGTAGTTCTTATTTTTAATTGATTCTATTACTATATAAGCATAATTTTTTCACATAGGCGGCCATTTAGATATTTCTCATCTCGCAAATTATTCAGTATAATATATAACTAAACATATCATACCGAATCAATTTAGTTGACATGATGTGTGCAACTCCCGTGATTCTCCCTCGGTTGGTAGAAACATAAAATGGCTATTTGTTTTGTTTTGGGGTTAGATGTAAGTGTATTTTAGTTTACGTGTCGTATGTTTCTCGTCATTTACGTTGGATACGTGAAATTTATTGTAATAATTGTTAGTGTGAAAGGTGCAAGTTCCAAATGCATATTTTAATTTTGATCCAAAGATTTCATTATTCCTTTTAATAATATGTAATAATTTTAATTAATACTTAATTTAATAATTTCTCATTGTACGAAAATGACATTTTATTTGTGGAGTGTGCATTGGTATTTGATAGTAGAAGTAACGTGAATTATTCTGTAGAGTTGGTGCAGCCGAGCAAATCTGTACTATATTCTCTAAAGGATATATTGCTCAATAATTTAATTCTGTTAAAGTATTTTAATGTAAGGAGTAGTCCACGTCGTGTTTAGTGTGTGTGGACGTTCAACACGAATATATCTACCAGACAATACCCTCCGTGGCAGTGTGTGTACAGGTCGATGTTATTAGATGTAGTGGCGAGGGAGGCTCGCGAGGGGCGCAGCGGCATCAGCACACGAGTACATGCTCAGACCTTAGAACTGCATCACTCACTCACAGCTTTCCGCTCTACGTCCTTTGTAACTCCTTGCCCCTATCTTGTTCCCGGTATATATATACACGTCGGCAGTTCATAATGTCTCCGGCATACCCTTGTGATGGTGTTGACTGTATATAGCACTGTTTCTGCCCCACAGTCAACGAAAAATTGTTATTGTAATCCATACAGGAGTCTCTGCTGCATTGTGCCTAGATCTTAGAAGTTAATGGTATCAAAGTAGAGTTAATCTCAAATATTTGGCTCTTTGAATATTCCATGATATTATTGTTTTTCATTCAAATGTATTTACATAATTATACATATACATACATACACTTAGTTATATGGTATACATTGCGTGGTTTGTAACTTGATGTTTGTTTAATTTTAGTGTGAAGTGTGGATGTCCAACCGGTCGTATGTGTCGTGTGTATACACTCCAGCATACCGGAACGTGTGTATACAATATACAGTCGCTATAACGCAGGTTGTACATCTTGCTTTGACCAAATTTTGTTCGCCGCTCGTCACTTGATAATTTGGACGTTAGTCTTACTCTGCACTCTGTGTTTTATTTTGATATTTTATTTGAACGGTGAGTGCAAATTGTCACGCGACGGCAGCGGTTTTATATTAATGATAGGTTTATTTAACAAGAACTGTGGCCAGGATTAACAACAGCACAGCAGTGTACTACAGAGCCTGCCTAAAATATATTTTTGTCATTTTATTTAGGTATATACATGTTATTATTCACATATTACAGTTTTCTCAATATTAGCTTGTATTTTAATTAAGAAATAATCATATTTAACATTGCCAGGTGATCAGCAACCTGCACTTTAATATTTTTGGAAACTATTGAACTTAAATTGTACTGACTTTATAAATATATTTACTTCAATAAAGATTTTCCATGCCACTACAATCATGTTTTATTTATATTTTATATTTCCCCCTTGGAATAAGCACACATACATTAAGTTCTATAAACCAAGAGCAGCATAACTGTTGTCCTATAACTAAAAAACCGTATTATGTTATAAAATCAAACTATAAGTTATAGGCCTATTACATGTTTATTAGCTATATTAGGCTTTACAGTAAAATCATTGGGATCACCTAACCATATTGATATAAATAGGGAAAATCATAAGCACCACTCCAAACTTTGAGAAAAGCTTAGTCTAAATCTCATTGTCAGAGAGCAGCCTAACATGCTGACTGTATTACTAAGTACATAGCAAAGATAAATCCATAGTTATATTTATTATTTTTGACTGTCCATGTAAGGTTCTCAAATAAAACTAACTTATTTTTCAATAAAAATATAATGATGTGTAAATAAAAGGCACTTATCAATAGAAGTACAAAATAATAAAACTTACAAGTAATATAATAGTTTATAATTCGATTTATAACATTTTTCGTTCCTTTGGAACTGTATCACATTTTTTGTCAAGACTCAAAACATTGGAAAGAAGTGGAAATTATATTTTTATGTACCTAAATTTGAATGTATGGTCCAAAACAATATCACATAGGATTATTGTCTCCTTGTATGTGTCTATAATTTAGGTAGGTACAGTTTGTATGGTTACGGGTAACATGTATTTGAACACTCGTTTATTTCAATATCTTAAATTATAATTCGTTCGTACATATGTATATACGAATAATTGATAGGTACCTACTACAGAAACGTAACAGACAAAAAATAATTTTACGAGATGGTCATCCGCCGCCGCTGCGGATGATTTGGTTGGCGGAGTTTATCTCTTTTGCAACCTACACTGACCAAGCATTCGGCTATTACCGGCATCCTAATCAATCACCAGTAAGTATTTTGTACGAGTGGTGTGTGTTTGTTTTGTATGAGAGAAAGATGAAATATGAAAGCATTCGACGCGACTTTTGTAAGCAGTTACAATTCCATGTATCAATTATTCGTAGGTACACATAATGGAAAATGCAAAGCCATCATTACCCCTCAGTCTTATAAACGCATTCTCCTGCAATCCAAGTGGACTTTACTTTCAAAGTCTTGGAATGTAGTAGTACAAAGTCCGCATCACAGCCGAAGTTCAGGTTCCCTTTCTTATGTTCTATGCCTAATGCCTTGGCGGGGTGGAGCGATGCCACCTCTAGTGCGTATTCTAGCGAACAATCTGCAACAGAAAAAACATAAAATAAAAAGCGTTTATTCGAACTTAACAAAATGGTTGTACAGTAAGGTTGATTGAACATAGAGGATTACATAAACTATGGCTTTGTGGATTACTGTACATGAATATGCAAACCCTGGATATCACACTAGGTCTCTTCCTGTGCTGTGACATCCAGTTTTTCTTATTTTGAAAGCAACAAAGCTAAATTACGATTTTGTTATGCAGTTTGCGTTTAACAAGTAGAAAATAGCCTTTGCACTGTCAGTGGGCAAGAAAAAGATAGATGTCACGTAATGTGGATTTCTTTTTACTCCATAATTAGGCGCTCGATTAATAGGCAGTCCAAAATTACTCGCCTTAGCAACACTGGACGAAACTGGAGTATACTTTGCATTACGAATAAACATCACTTATGAATAAATGATTTCGCGTATCACGCGAAAACGGATTATCATGTTTTTGGTATGAGGGTAGTACCTACGAGATCCTAAGAGTGTCATATTCATAGGGTACGTACTTTTTATTCTGAAACAACGCGAGCGAAGCTGCGTATATCTACTAGATAAAAAATATGTAGTGACTTACCCAGCGACTCCTTGAAAGTGACGACGCAAGAGTCCAGAGCCGTGGTGCTCCCGCACAGAGTCTTGGTGCCAGTGACGTATGCATAGCCATCCTTCACGGTGACTGCTTGCGGACCGATGTTGTAGTTGCCGTCCTCTAAACCTAGCGCTGCCACCGCGTCGCTCACCAGGACCAAACCTGGAATAAAGGAAAGGAAGGGTTATTTTATATTACGAGTGAAAAAATAACAGGAAAATGAAATATAAACATACTAATGGGTGCCTGTGAAAGAAGTACTATTATCAATTACAGTAACTTTTTTTACTGAATTATTCCAACGTTCCTGATGATAATTTCTCTGTTCTGAATTCTGATGAGTAGTTTTAAAGTTAGATGGGAACAGATAAAATAATTTCAATTGATTTTAAAATATATACAATATATACACAAAGCAGTAAAATCATAATCCTCCTTTTGCTCTGCTATTAGTCAGGCAATAAGTTAGTTTTAAATTCCATTAAAGAAATTAAAAGTGTAGGCTTGTTACAAAATATTTCAATAGCTTTCAGTTCTATTTTTTTGTAATAACTCTCATACCTTCAGGATTAGTTCTGCTAGCTATCCTCAAGGCAGCCGGGTGGGTGTGGATCCCATCAGATATGATGCCATAGTACACTTGCTTGTTAGTTGTGGATGCTAGGAGACCAACTAGTCCAGGGTCCCGGTGATGAAACTGAAATTTTAAAAATTATACTTTTAATATAAAAGTGAATATGTGTTTGTTAATGTTTTTCGTATTTCATGCCACAACTAAAAATTATTATTAAAGTGTTTTTTTGCATGGAGGTAGTAAGGCTACTTCTACTCCTGATATGATAGAGAGAAACATCATCATTCTACTGTACATCTTAGACTACAGCAGTGCTTAACATCAGGCAGGCTGCAGTAACTACAGAAAACACAGGGTAAAACACAAGAAAAAGCTCTAGCATCCACACACTAACAAAAACTAAAAGATAATGAAAAAACATCTTAAATATGTAAGTATTGTTTCCTTTTTATTGCTGAGAAAATTGGTTATTTTACTTTGCATCGAAGTTTGAAAGGAATATATAGACCAACATATGCACTTAAACTTTTATATGAATCATAATAGCATCACTTACTGGGAGCATAGCATTGAACAGATGTGTGATTAGATTGGCTCCATTCTGCACAGCTTTCTCCCCCTGAGCCAAGCTAGCGGTGGAATGTCCCAGAGCCACATTGATACCAAGTTTAGTGAGGTCTTGAGTGGCTTCAGTTGCCCCTTCTAACTCTGGTGCTAGAGTGATGATGATGACATTGTCTAGAGAACCATACACTTCCTTGATGGATTCTAGGCCCTGAAAAGAAGAGGGAAGTTTGGTTGAACAGCTTTGTTATTGTTGCTGTAAAGTAGCTACAAATACAAATCATTTATATGTAACACCAAACATTACATGTCACATCTATTCCAATAGCATAGGTTTTAAAATTTGTAGGTATAACATAACAATTTACTTAATGCTTATTAATATGTTTAGCGAAGGACATTTTTGTGTTCTTTCTTCTTCAGGTTATAGCTCAAAGCTAAGTATTACATACCTACATACATATGTATGTGTTAATTTGAGACTAAAGATAGGTAAGTGTCTAGAATTAGTACACTATTTTTTTGCTATTTATTGCTATTTTATTATTTGTGAGTCAAACAAGATAATAAGTTTTCCAAAATTAGTCTAGGGATAAATAAGACTTTACAAAAAAACTCTACAGACAGTTTTGATAAGAGCACACAAAGTTCAACAAACCAGCAATTCATACAAGTACTTGTCAATATTCTCTTGTTACAAAAGTAGGTTAATGATAAGTCAGTCAGCCAATAGATTGCATCACAATAAACCACACCAGTGGTATATAATATTGATAGTTTTTTATTGATATACCTACATAAGTAGTAGGCAGTTATTTTAGTTTTGTTTTGTTTAAACAAATGTGTACTAGTAACAAGCATGAAATTAGGACTATAGTTTAGTTTTGTTCCCTTAAAACAATTGGATATTTTTTTTACATAATTTGATATACCTATATGAAAAGATATAAAATTACCTTCTCTGGAACTTTGATATACTCTTCCATGTGTGCACCTTTCTTTGCCAAACTTATAAAAGGCCCTTCCAAATGTACTCCCAGTACAGTAGCACCATGCTTTCCACCTTGAGCCCTTTTTATTCTTGGTAATATCTTGTGATACTTTTCCTCGTCTGATGTTACCATTGTTGGACAGAATGATGTCACACCGTGTGACAAAAGAGCCTTTGCCACTTTGTTTATACCTTCTTCTACATTTTCTGAATCATATGAAAAATCTACACCCCATCCACCTGCAATTTAAATGCAATAATTAAATTCTAGATATAATCAGAAGTTAAAAAAAATTTAAGATAACTATGGTAGAAAAGATGGTATTGAAAAATGAAACTTAATTTCTGTATTACAATATTTAGAAGGTTGCGGCCCCTTGACCTAGATTTTAAGTTAAGTTCACTAATGCATCTAGACTTTCGGAGTTTTTGCATACGGTAAATAAATTATTATTCAGGTCACTCACCATTAATCTGAATGTCAATGAACCCAGGAGCTATCAGCAACTCCTCGCAATTTACAGTTACATCGGCTTCAAGTTGTTCCACATAAAATACCTGTTCAGGATTTTCGATTTTGCCATCTCGTATCCACAGATCTTCCTTTATGATTTTACCGTCTCGTAAGATATGGCAGTTGTACAATCTCGTCAGGCCTGTGTTCGCTTTCATGGTATGTGTTTACTAGACTTATAAAATTAGTAACGATCTACGTTCAAATGGAACCGCGGAAATTATTATAATGGTTATAAAAAAATATGGATGTTCACCTCGGACCGTAGAGGGAGTCTCGGACCTTAGTCTCGGACCGTTCTCGGACGGACCAATCACAAACAAAAACATTAGGCTGTCATCTTCGAGCGTTTCGAGCATCAATGTCATTGACTTAGTTGTGTTGAGTAAGTCACTGTCAAATAACCTGACAGTGACGCATTCAACTAACTGACAGAAATGAAGCTCAAATTGCACTATTCCAACTTCTCCCTAAGTTCTCCCTCAACGTTAAATCGAAGTTCCGTGTGCCGTGCCGCGCCGCGCCGCGCGCGCCGCCGCGGCCGTCCTCGCGTGTGAGTGAGTGAGACAAGGACTTTCATCCCTCACTTTCTATGAATATTTATAATTAATGAGTATGTAGATACCATGGAAATAATAATAATATGAGGAAGAGATGGATGAAATAAAAAATCCTTGGTAGATACCAAAGCGCTACCAATCAAAAATTTCTTAGGTGTCATAGGATATAACATAAACAAGCATAAAACATTTGTCAGGTTAGTAATTGCGAAATTTTTCTTATAGGCATAAAATAATGCAATATAATCTTGGTAGCGGGGTTTGAATTCAACTCATTTATCACCAAATATACCTAATTATGCAATCAGTGGACAAGCTTTAGTTCAATATTTTCTTGCTGTAGATACCTACCTATCACAAAAAAAAAATAAGTAGGTACACGAAAAGAAAATACAATATTTATGAGGGAGTCAACGTTTAGCGAAGTAACAGACAAACCATTACTTATTCTTAAGTTTATTATGGTAAAGTTCAATTGTGAAACCAAAATATTCAATTGGCTAAAAATTCAATTCCGTTTTAAAGCTACGATTTAACAGACATATACCTAAAATAAAGAAAATCAAACCCTTCAAACTACGAGCTGCTATTTTGCTTCTAAGGTCTATAACTTTCTTAACTTACAAAAATAATTAAGACAAGTAACCTTTCTTGTGAGTCGTCGTCACAGGACAAGTTGTCCATTTTTCTACGTAGGCCATCTGTAGGCGGCATACCTAATTAAATGTCGGGCAAAAGGTAAGAGGGCAAAGTTACTCGTCAAATTAGGAACAAATGCATTGTGGACCTGTTAACATCTTCCGGGAAAAAGATAATACGACCAATACATGTCTGGCTTTTCGTAATACATAAAGACTATTCTTTTAAACTCATATGTACGATGAGATTTTGATGGGCATAATACTAATTTTATTTTATTTTTATACCTATACTTAACTAACGCTTTATAAAATAAAGGTCACGGAAGTGCTAAAAATTCGAAATATTTTTTTATACAAATTTCCAAAAGTATATAAGTATGTATTTACTAAAGTCAGTTTTTGTTTTAATAAAAAATAAATAAATATTTTCGGACATTGGACACAGCGCCATCTAGCCCCACACTATGCAATCGCTTGTGTCGTGAGTACTAGATGACTGATATAATACTAATATACTTTTTATTGTAAATAAATACTTAGGTATTATACATAGAAACGACCAGACTCAAGTACCTAATTATAAATTTTAAAATTCATAATTTCTTGTGTTAGCGGAAATCCAACCCGCTACCCCTAGACTACCTAGAAGGCAGAGCCACTACCAACTGAGCTAACAGGCTAGTCACATCAATTATTATCAGTCAGTTTTATAGTTGTATTTACAGAGGTGACATATAATTCTGTCAGTATAATTAATTTCTACACTTGGGCATTTATTTTGTACGTACTTAATTAAAAGATAAAGAATCTTTATTGATACTGTAAAGTTGTAACACAGTTTAGAAGTATATCATAGAATTTGCAATACAAATTACAATATCTTGACAAATTTGGTTCTAAAATGTTATAAGGTTGCGATGTCAAGTTTTATTAAGTATCAAAATAATGTAATTGTTTTGTAATTAAAATCAATAATTAGTTTCCTTTACGATTTACGTTCCATGGGTTTTATAAGTAAATCTAACCGATTAGTTTCGTAGCAGTGTCTACGCGCGTAGTTAATTAGCTACATACTCGTAGCACCCACGTGGCATCAAAGTAACACACGTTTCATTTACGCGCGTAGCAATCTACACGCGCAGACAAACCAGGGGACTAGTATTAGTATATTCTTCAAAGACTATAATATAAATAAGATTAATCTAGTTATAAAAGTAGTTAATACCAAATAATATTTGTACCTATTCTTGGAAACAAGAGATGGTGAGTAATTTTTGTTAATTAGCATAATTATACATTTAGACAATTTAAAATAATAATAATAAGTTATATTTTTCCAATTGCGAAAAATTAACGCAAATCAAAATTCGCACTATAACGCGCCGGGAGTAATAACGGTTCCCGTAATTTTATTTATAAGCGGTTCCATTGTTGGCGTACAATAGGTGCCGATACTCAAAGATGTCGTCGGCGCACTATTTGTGGTATACGTATGTATGTGGGTGTATAGTACGGGGTGTTTGTTCTCGGAGCACATTCGCGAGTTACCACATCGAGGCTGCACGCGACTGCGCGCGCGAGTGCAGCGGAGAGCAGGCGGCAGGCGGCCCGGCTCATCCAATCTGCCAGTTGTTCCTCCGCGCTCGGCTCGACCGCACGTCTCTCCCGTGATCCTTACTCCCCGCGAACGCACGAAAGCGTCTTCACCATGTTCCACCTATAATGCCCAGGCCCACACGCGCGTGATTGCATGATTATCAACACTTAACAGTGACAGCGCAAGTGATTAATAATAACATTAACCAGGTGAAGTTTCAGTTTTATAGTTCCGTAGAACCTATCGAAGTTCGCACTAGAACTTCCCTATTTTTCTAACTTTTTGCATGGATTCTGCTTCGAGCGTCGAGTCATGTAGTGTTGTGAGTTGTTTTCTGGAGTTACAATGATTACGTGTCGGTTACGTATACAATGGCTGTTGCGTTATTTATTTCTGTAATTACTTTAGCGGTCCGCTGGGAAAGGCTTTTTACTGCGGTTAAGCGTTTTAATTAAACATGATTTGCTTTTATATTGCGCTGGTTCGAGTGTATAATTTAGAGGCTATAGCTACAACCATGGAGTCGGTTTGTGTTGGTTGAAAGCATATTTATGTACTTGTATATTTCTGTAGAAATAAGAAGATATAGCGAGCCGGGCTTATGCTCGGGCTGTGGGCATGAAATATTTATTGTATTACATTTGCAGTGAGGTGCAGTGGCCTGTCGTATTTTTTTATAACTTGAGCAACACGCAGGTTCTTAACAATTATAATTAGTTAGCTTTGTGGCAACATAAAGTTGATAGAGTCTAAACTGTTCATTCGCTTTCGGTAATTAGATAAATTTATGCCATGTTTTGGTTATAATAGTTTTTGATAGGTTGGTTACTACAAAATAATTTTGATTGATGATTACAAATTTATGTATGTAAGTTCATAAATCAAATGACATTATACACAACCCACACACTATACATAAATTATTGGTATTCATTTATTGATAGGTACATTCATTGTCAAAAGATATCAATTTATTTAATTTAACTCATTATATTCCATAGAAAATATATTTCCATACAAAACATTTAATTGGGGTGTTTGCATTTATTGCAATGACACGTATTTCAATTTATTTGAATTTATATGATTCATATTTATGAATATCGGCAAAAATGCCATTCACATAACTTCATTGTATAGGGAGCAACAGATAATGTTCATTAAAAAATTACTCAATGCCATTAAACATCACAAATAATTGAGAGATAACTTTTAAATAACGTTTTTTAAATACTTACGAAGACGTTTAATTTTTTATATATGTATACTTTTTTAAAATACATATGTACTTAATACACATAAAAACGACCAAACTAATTTGCTCCGTCTGTTTGTTTGTCGCCTTTTACAACAAACAAAAAAATAATCTTATTTCTACTATAAAAGTGTAGTACTATTTCCGTGGGTCGGATGACACATTAAATTGTAGGTCCCGGCTGCTTGTCTAGTACGGCAGTCGTTATATCATGTCAGAGGCCCTAAGGGCGGCTTGATAAACTCTCGACACCAGAGTTTGCCACTCTCATTCGATAAGACGTAGATTACACAACCGCAAACAGTTGCAAAGCTTACCAGTTAGATGGACTAGGTCGGTATAGCATTATTATCTTACTATAGTTATATATTTATACTGATTGTTCCCTTCACCTCGGCAAGGACGGGTTTCGCGGGAAAACGAGCAATACTCCTCTTAACTCCGTACCAACCGCAGTACACTGTCCGAGTGGACCCGCTTCAGCTCCTACGTTAATACAATTTTTAAAATTTGTTATCATATACTCAATTTATTGAAAAGTAAATAAAAAATTTGGAAATAAATGAAACGTTTGAAAGCGTTAACAAGTCAATTCACTGCTCTATTTTATCTTTTTGAAAAATTTACAAGCAGTATATATAGGACAATATATTTTATGAGCGTATTCATATAAATCATAACAAACATCATTATCTTATTATTATTTTGTAGTTAGAAATAGAGTGTTTACTTTTTCCGCCTTGGTTTTCTGGAATTATTATTTTAAATAAATATTTTATCATGATCCTATGTAAATTCATCAATTTGGGAAAGGTAACATGGGAAAAGTTTCACGTTAACATGCTCAGCCGTATATAGGGCAGCCTAAGGGCAGAATCCCTTGCTAAGTTCTTGTAACTTGTTAATACAACAGAACGTAGTGGTAAAAAGGTTTGTTTTGATGGGATGCGTTATAGGGGCAATGTTTTCAGTGAAGTTACAGACAGATGTAACATATAAATTTCATAATAATCTAGAGTTAATAGGTATCATCTAGGTAAGAGTAACGCCCTAAGCTGCAGTAATGCTTAACATTAGGCAGGCTGTAGTCAAAGGCACACCATCCCACGTAAAAAAAAAAAAACTTCATGAAGTTTAATTTGATGTGTCCATGTTCTAAAAGGTATATTTTTCAAATATTTTTAGATATTGTTAAACATCACTATATTTGTCCCTTTTGAGACTCTGCACAGCATCACATACCAAAAGAAAACATTAATTTCTATTATTATATTGATTGATTGATACTTTATTGGACACAAAAAACATAATACAAAACGGATAAAAATTAATTAAAACTAATGCCACAAATGGCGGCCTTATCGCTAAAAGCGATCTCTTCCAGGCAACCGTAGGATGGAGAGGAAAAAAAAAAGACTAGACGGGGTGTACAATAACAAATATATATTCTAATCTATGGACTTATAAAGTCAGGCATGTCACCATATCATTTCATCAGACCAATGGGATTCAGTTCTCGTATGGTTACAGGCAGAATTAGATGTCATGTCGTTAATGGTGGGCAATTCTAGGTTATATTAAAATCATTACTAAGCGCTCTAATCCTACGAACCTACTAAGTTTCAAAGGGATTAGATCGGACCTGAGACTGAAATGAAATTATAATCTGAAGCTTAGTAACTGCGCACAAATGAACAGACCTAACGCTGAGCTCTATTTGCAAGTTTTCAAGAAACCCGAAAGACGCACCGGGCAAGCTCTATTTTCTATGAAATGATACAGTTCTAGAAATGTGCGTATTTTATTAAAAACCTACAAACTACAATTTTCCTAATAACTTTGAAGTCTCTCTAAATTTTATACAGAAACACTTCAAAATGAAAATTGATTTTCTTCGAAGTATTTTGCAGTAGAAATACCAGATGTAATAATGCTATATCTCTGCAAATCAAATTATTCAACCGCAGATATAAATAACGCGTAACAAAATATTCATTCAATAAAACGGAAGATGTATTTTGTGCGATGCGGATTCAATTCCCCCATAAAAATAGGCAGATAAAAACCGGTTCCCGATGAAAAAATATTACCGTCTGAAGTAGGTAGGCCGTATTTTTGCTCAGTTTCCTACCTGAGTATAAACTTAATCAACAGATGAAAGCTAATATAGACTTCGTTACCTATTCATTACCGCGCGGCAAGCTGGAGGTAATTGGGTAATTCGATACTATACTTTTACTTAATCTAAAAGTATGGGCCGAGACTTGTTCCCGCTACCGACAGAGGCTATTTTTGTTTGTCATGTTGGAGTCCTTTAATTTACTGCTCCCCCTTTCCTCGCCGTTAATGAGACTGATATTGTGCCGCTCCGGGAGAATATCAAGTTTGCCAATGAATAGTAGCGTGTAGGTAATTCATTCGCAACGAAAACACGATGATATCAGTATGTACACAACGCGTAATGAAAGTGCCTACTCTAAATAAATGAAGCGAAACGGCGCCGGCAGTTAATGTCTCTTCAAGGCAGCGAAAACATATTTTGGAGCGATAAAGCTCAGCTGGTTTCGGCTCGATGATAAGACTTTACACACATTTAATCATTGCAGCAAGCGCCGCGGAGGATGAACAAAAAAGTGTCGGCGGTCCGGTCTCTGACAGTGACTTATGCCTCGGCCGCCCTTCCCCACCTACCCGCAATTGTCGCTACTCATTCCCCTGAATTGTTACCGAAATTTATTCTCTGGTCTCGGCCATTTCATCTTTCGTGTCTCGGAGAATTAAATTCACTTTTAGTTTGTTCCTTTGTGAGCTTAATTAGAATGATTTCGTAGTCCGGCGAGGTGTTTACGACGCACGTGCCGAACGAAAAACTTATCAACTCTGACACCCCCAGGCCACGCGGTGTGCTTCTCAGCTTTTTTCTAAACATCTCGGGTAACTTAAATACTAGCATTACTGTGTATTTATCACTACTGTTTTTTTCTTGTTTTTAGTGATTAGTAATTATGTCTAACAATCATATTATCAAGTCGTTTTAAAATGTTAACTTAAAGATTCGTGATTTTGTAATAATTATATAGCAAGGTTCGATATCTTTAATATTATACAAATTTTATCGTTAAATTAATATTAAATCGCATCTATAGGAATGTCTGCATTTATATTTAGAATCTTTGAAATAGGAATTTCTTTGAAATTGATTACCTACGCACAGAGCGTACATACGCCTGTTTGAAGGGATTTCCGTAAGCCCGAGCAACGGAAATTCGGAAATAATAATATTGCCGGAATATGTTTTCATATTCAGTTATCTGACTGTATCGATACACAATCCTTCTGGAAACTATTCCGGTTTGAAGCCTACGTTTAATTCAAAGCTAGGCCAGATAGATCTAGCTCAAATACTCAAGTACAGGTTTAGAGACTACCTAGTTTCATTGGCGTATTTCTTAGTCTATGTACTCAGCTATGGCCTGAAAGTAAAACTTATTGGAACAAATAAATAGTTTACTCAAGATATCCATACATAAGTATCTATACATCTATAGGCTTTGTAAAAGTTTGTCTTTCATTCACTTTGATCAATTAAGCAATTAGTTTGAATCTTGTTTTCCACAGAGCTGAACCCTAACTTCGTTCAAAATATTCTCCGAAGTCGATCATTCATTAGATTCCTGTGGCTCTACGCGAGAGAATTTATTTACGATTCCTTTGAATATTTAACACAGAATGGGATTTAAATCGTGAGCCCATAGAAACACCCTCATATTTTAGAATTTAAAGTTGCAAATTGTGAAGTGAAATAATTTTCAATAACATCCGCAGTTTCCGCTCCTCAAGTATGATGAAGGTCGGTAAAAAGAAAAGCGGTTGCGAGTTGTGAGAGTGACGTATGTGTATCCGCCCGCCCTGCGCCCCGCCGCCCTGCCCGCGCCCCGCCCGCCCAGCGCCACTCATGAATTATGGGCCGGATTAATTTTCGCGTTACCGGCCAAAGCGAACAAACTAATTTCTAACCGTTTTATTTATGCCAGGTGTGTTGTACCTAAATGAAAACACAAGTTGTAACTAAGCCGTGTAGATATTCAAGTCGGGTGAAACTGGAACTCTCTGCGCTGGCTTTATTTGTTAATACTGAATATTTGAGTAGATATTAAGGTCGGATTGTATCCGTACACGTTGTCCGTTTGCAGCCGCCGGTTGAGTGGATTAGTTGGACACTCACAAACAAAATTTTGATATGTTTGAAATTGTTACCTTTGTGTGTGGAGTACAATTGAAACGTAAACTGATGTCCCGGCTGCGCACGTATCGCTTCAACTGAAACAATAATAACTTGGTGTGCGAAGTTGTAAGTAGACACTCGTATCTTACTGTGCAAACTACTTACGTTTAAGTAAGTACTTACAGAACATTCCGCACGATAGTTGTATGCCATATGAACTACTCCGAAACAAGTCTGCTATTCCTATTGTTCACAATCCACTTTGTCCCTTTGAATTTTAACATTTTAGCAGGAAAGGCGCAGCTGTTGTGGCGTAATATAATTGTTGTCATTTTTGTTCCGAAAATAACTTTTGCTGCAGCATTTTTACTAAAAGCAGAGAGTATGACGGCGCCGGAAAATCAAGCTCGTCGGACAAACACATAATTCAATTTTGTATGGGCTCATCGCATTCACTTGTGTTCTGTGCGTGACGGCTTTGTGGAGATGCGGAGTATTGCGGCACAAGCAAGCTTATTACAACCTGCGAAAGAAAAAACGCCTCTGAAATAATGTTAATGCTTTACTTTTCTTATTTAGAAAAATCTCTGTCGTATGAACTTAACATTGTATTGTAGATTCATTAAAATACTGTATTAAGTCTACTCGTATGTTTAGATCTATAAAATATAAAATGTAGTTCAGTTCATCTATTATCGGTACTTGAGTGTAAAATACTCAATAAATTTTCATGAAATTATTCAATTATAGGTACATTATTTAAAAACAAATGAAATTTCGTTTTAACGTTTTCCTTAATATTGATAACAGATAATGCGAGCTATTGAAATGTTACAATTTTAGGCCCGACTATTGTTTCTCTTTTTTGTTTATAACTTCTTTAAATTTTTATTTAGGGCAAAAAGTTATATAAACGTATTTGTAGGCAATACAGTTTGCTACAAATTATGTCTTCACAATTTTTTTGTAAGACGCATAGTTTCCGAGATATCGCGAAAAAAGCGTTTCCACCCCTTTTTCCAAGACACTCTTTTTTTAATCTGACTTCAAAAATCACTTAACTTGTACAATTTTTAATTCAATTCCAGTCTCAAACTAAGAACAACTTAATCTGTTTCTTAGACAACAAGTTTCTAAAATCTTCGAGCTTCAAACGGATTATAAAGACTCATTAAAGCTTATCTAATAACTAGATTAAGTTTGCAAGTCTAGCAAAATTTAAGTTGCAAGTTAAATCTACCTATACTGGTAATTTGAGTGTAGCTCAGTGGTGAAACGTCTAGTTTACAACCCAATCATTTTATTTCAATCTTGGCTTTTTGATTTGCTTTTCAAGTTGTGTGTGAATTTTACTTCGATTTATGCAAATATCGCCTGAAAGATATCCAAAGTCGATGATATTTTATATTATTGGTCGTGAACGTGTTATATTCAATATCCAAGACACATAATATGTTTCGTTTATTAATAAAATAATATGTTGAATTGTTAGTAAAGTCAAATTTTAAAAAAGAAAGCCATGTCAGAGGCCCTTAGGGCTTGATAAACTCTCGACACCAGAGTTTGCAACTCTCATTCGATAAGAAGAAAAAGTTTTAAAACAAATAATACGTGTAAAATTAGAAGGAAAGAGAGAAAAGATTTATGGGGAAAGATTTTTAATTTTTTTTAAATATATTTATTCTAGTGTGCCTGTTAATGTAGGTAGATTTTACTCTAGTGTTAGTATGGGTATATTTTGCTAATGTGTTTAATGTGCCGCGTACCATATTCCTAATGACGTAGCTGTGAACAGTGATTTAATTACGTAGACGTACGTAGCACTCTTAAGCGTCTCATACAACTTGGTGGCTTGCAATTAAATTTACCGAAAATTCGCAGAAAGGAACCCGAGATTATTAGAGCTGAAATGTTTGGGGCATTTATGAATTGTGCTTTATACCAGACTTTAAATATCACATACATTATTTGGAGCCGGTTCTGTCCCACTGCTGGGCAAAGGCCTCTCTATCCTTTTTGCACTCATCTCTGTTTATTGCTTTGTGTGGCCAGTTGTCTTTTAAGTCATGAAATGTTATGACAAACGTTTAAGCAATGAATTAAATTACTGTGTAGTGTTCTAATGATTTTAATTTTCCACAATAAGACGTTGTTGTTATTTTTACAATAATAAAATATAAAAACAAGGGAAGAAAAACTAAACATACTACTTCTAACTACTACAAAAAGGGGCACTTAGAAAATCTTTAGAAAAGCCTAAAGATAATCTAAGTGCTCCAGCCCACTACCAGAGGGCAGCGTGCCCAGCATACTGGCCGCATTACCACGCTGGATGGCAATGCTGATACGTTGAGCCAGAAAAAAGCCAGCATTTTGGTCATGCGTCGCGTCAACCAAGCGCTCCGAGAGGTTTTGGAAAATAGTATGGGCTCCCAAAAAATAGTATTATTTTTAAAATTATTATTCAAGTTTTTGAGAAGCATGCTTTATAAGAAAAGCATCCACCTTTCCGAAATACAGTCTGGTTGGTTACTATTTGTTAATTGAAATAACAGTGGTGGAAATCTAGGTCTGCATTTTATATGAGTCTTATTTGTATTAGTAAGTTCATGGCCCAGAGAGTCAGCGCACACGACGCGACCGCCGGCTATATAATATTACCTCTAGTGCCTGTATACGGTAGCCTTTATCGTTTTTCCTCCCGCCTTTTGTTTTTATTGTCGATACTCCGATATGAGCGCGAAGCCGACCACGTCCATATTGCCTCAACTCTGTCACATGAAATGACGCAGGTAGTATTTTATCGTTACACATTTTCATAAAGCGCCCGTAGCCATCATTTATCAGGTGTTGTATTCCGTCGGGACACACATTTCACAAAACATTTATATGGCGCGCTTGCACAGATTCAGAGACACACATTAATCGTATACTGAGCTCTGACGTAGCTATTACCTCGCATTTTCGCTGGACCTAGCGAGGCGTTAGTTTTTGCACCTCCCTCATTATGTAAGACAGTAAAAAATTCGCTTCCCTGTAATTGTGAAAATCCGCCAAGTTACTTTTACGGCGGTGGAATAATTTAACCTGAATATCGCTCTGAATGGAAGTGCTGCCGGCTTCTATTGCTACCGTATAATGAGTGGGCTGGGACTGCTGCTATAAATTAATTTGGTCACTGCATTTGTTAATGTGGAAAATACTTACGAATCACTACAAAGAGCTTCTTAATTAAACAGTTATTAAAAAAAACTGCAATGTTGTATCGCCGTTTGATCACAATAATAATGTAATGTGTGTGTGTGTGTGTATATGTATGTGTGTTAGGGCAGATTATCACTTGTATGTATGTGTATGACTGTATGTGTATACCTACTGCATGTTTATAAATCTGTCGCAATAAATGTTATTCTATTCTATCAAAAGTACCATTATGTCTATTTAATGTGTAGTAGCTGACGCGAAATATTTTGAACGGTACATCTCTACGACTTTTGAATATTTGTATAAATTTGTTCATAATAAAACGTTTGGCAAACTGTTTGTAAGAACAGCAGATAATTTTTCAGAAATATTCTGTCTTGAGTCATAAAAAAACCGGCAATGTACCTACTATTTAAGTCGGTCATATTTGGCCAACTATTAGAAACCCTGTATAGTTTCTGTTTACAGCCACGTCAAAATGATAACCTTGTAATATCGACGTGACAATATTACCATTATTACTGTCGTGGACGATACCACGAACTTGCCTAATAAGAGTTCCATTATCTATTAATCGGTACCGTTAAGAGACGTCCCAGAGCCATCGAAAGTTTAATATTTCGTCCGCAGCTTTGTTAAGATAATCCGCTCCAGCCTTGCTTACTGTCCGCGCGGAAATTTCTCTAAAATATCGTTTTAGAAGGTTTGCTTCTTTATTATTTTATTATTACTTATTTCGAAAAGAACGCGACTTGAGTGTTCGTCTCTTGAAATTTGAATTTGAATTCACAGTTGGACTTTCAGTTTCGTGGCTTCAAGACTGGTGTTGTAAAAGAATTCCTTGTACTATTTTTCTCCGATTTTAATATTCCATGTCGAGGTTTTGGGCTGTTATAGGATGGAAAAATGTGGCTAAAGCCAGCGAATACTGTTGCTTTCTGCAAATTGTTTCATATATTATTCAGGGGCACTCACCAGTGTCTCAAGTAGGATTAGTACGTCTAATTAGGAGAGAATTGCACAGTTAATAAGCTCGTGTGTGTTCCCCAAATGAAACTGTGTAACTAAACAGTTTCCACGTGATATATTATTCTGTTGCGTTGCGTATAATTAGTTTCGTCGTGGAAATTAACATCGCTTTTAATTTCCTACACTTTATATGTGTGTATGACCACTGTGATATGTACGTCTATGTATGTTTGCTTAGATCTTTAAAACTACTAAACGAATTTTGATGCCATTTTTTTACTTGATAGAGTGATTCAAGAGGAAGAATTATATGTATAATAACATGCTTAATATATTAGAGAACCGCTGAGATTTCAAGATTTCTAATGTGAAGTCGTACATATATAAACACATTTTTGCCCTTACATTGCAAACGCCGGCTGAACTCTACGAGATAGATCAAAATAATGTACTACTAAGTGTTGTATACCCTAAAAAATTAAACAAAAGGTCCGTGTTTGTATCTTTTTATCTGTTAGACACACGATAACTTATTTTTATTCTTTACTTACGAGAAATAATGGCTTATTTACGCAGCGATTGGCTAATTTAATACCTTGAATACATTTCTGAGTTAATAAATATATATACGGCCCTGTACATAGTATAATTTACATGAATGTTTTCGATGATATAACAGATTTAGTTAGCAGCGGTAGACGGCCGGGTTGGTGTACGCGCGGCCCTTACATGCTTAAATCTCCAAAACTGCGCAACGGGTTTTGATAAGTTTTTTATTACAGATAGTGTTTTAAAAGGACGGTTAAGTATATATGTATCGTGCTTATGTGTAGTTATATTATACGTCTACTATCCTTAGATACTTTTAAGTTAAAAAAAAACTTACGACTTCATTTTCTATTGTCATCATCGATCCTACCTTAGTCATAAACAAATAATAAAATAAACTTGCACGGAGGAAACCAGTAAAATTAAATAATTTCGAGCAGAGAAGTGGTTGACGCTGATTCGTATCAGCAAACTGGTTAGTTTGAAATAGCATTCCCAGAACCGCCTTTTTATCTTTTCACTGAACTCTACAAATATGATCTCGGGGAAAAATACGAGATAGAATGTTTTACATTACTGTGTCGCTTTATTTTCAGGTTGGAATCGTTAATTCCGCAACGTTATCGTGAAATCTGCAGTAAGGATTAATTATTTTTCATTATTAATAAATAATAAATAAATAAATATTTTTTTTTGGTTTGGATATAGAAATGTAGGTATATAGATTATATATTATACTTATATCTAGATTCTTTATACATATATGAATTTGCCATGACGATTATGCTTCAAGCTATAAATGTTGATGATATACCTATATATTTTCGTGAACCCTTTGTGCAAAAATGTTAGTATTTTACGTTGTTGTCTTTGAATTATATGATAACAAATATCGAATGAAAATTTCACAGCTTTTTGTCTGTATATTTCCGTGAAATCATTATTGACTGCAACTTTATAAGCTAAATAAAACAGCAGTCAATACCGATGACAACAATCAATAGTTGTATAAATAAATGATGCGTAAATAAAACAAAGCACAATTGTATAATTGTGTTGCATAAATGCCGTTAAATCTGTAATGAGATTTGGAAGTGCCTTCCTGGGAGGCCGGAAGCGGGCGAGCGAGCCCGGGTGCGGTCACTCGTGTATGATCTATGCGCTTTTTTATACACATTTAACTATGCTAAGTAAATGTAGCAAATAAAACGGTGAAATTGCTGCGACCGTTTATTTTTTCTCATAAAGGAGAACGCAGTATCGCACAAACCCGTTAGTTTTTATGGAGGAACATCTGATAATGTAGATACATATACCGAGGTAGTGGGCCCGACTGCCCGCCATTAGCTGAGATGACTGCCTGTACCTACATAAATAAAACGCTCTCAACACATGTATCAGCCAGACAGGGGACACTCATATTTAGAATGAATTTAGCTGGATCGATACAAATGTCTGCTTCTGAAAAGGTTAATTTTATTTATTCTGCAAATGTCAAGCTTTTTTGTCGAAACAGACTCTATTACATATAACTGTGTAGAGGTATGAAAAAGATACAAAGACGTTACCGCAGCCCACATTGTAGAAGAAAGTACTCGGAGGATAAATCACGAAGTTATCTCTGCCCTCCATTTGCATCTTTCGACCATCTTATTTCAAACACAATTTGTTGTTATGCAAATGAGGGAATACTTATAGGAATTAAATACCTAATAGTAGACCTTTTCTGCCAATTTCTCGAATTCATAAATATCCAACGAATCTTCGAAAGTATTAGAAACTTTTACCTCAATAGCCCTCTGTTTCATTCTGTAGTGTGCTCGAGTTTAGTGTGGCCGTTATTTAATTTACTACTGAATGGGAAAAGTCACCGAATTTCCTAAATAAATATTGTCTTTTTGTCAAATAAGTTAATGGTATTTGCTCAGACGAGTACGGGTAACCGATGTGCTAATACCGATGTGTATACGAAACAATTTCGAAAGTCATTAAAAGTTAGACAGGTGCTTAGCGGCGGGAGAAAAAGATGTGTAGCGTACAGAACGAGCGGAAGAATAAAACAAAAAGTGCGCGTTTTATGTACCTCATTGCTCCAGTTCGCCTCGTACCGGTGAAATGGCAGCCGCCGAGGAAACTACGCGATGCGTCGGAGCCCGGAGCGCCGGCATGCTCCCGCCGCATAATAAATCAGATTTTGCGCCAACTCACTCGAACATCTGATAAACAACACGTTCTACCGTCGAAGAGTATTCCGCAAGTATGAATGAAAACTCGTTTCTATTTTGAATAACTATTGTTTTTGTTTTGGGCGAAGTTGCGACACGGGAAACTGGGATGACATAAGTTGGACGCCTGCCTTTCAGCGAGTGAACGTGCGAAGCTTTTATTTTGTACTCGGGTATTGTTGCAGGGTTGGCGCGGAGTCGGCCGCCTCCCTGAATGTTAATCGAGTGATGAAGAGAAAGGGCGACGTCCATCAGTTATTCATGTCATAACGATGTCTCCGCGAAAACTCTTTTAGCGGACCCCGGGACCCTATTGCCTTTACGGAGCTAATAGGTTTTGTATGTTGCTGGAATTCCGTAAATAACTTCAAATTGCTCGGACGTAATGGAGTAACGATCTAAAATTGGTTCGCGCTTCTGTTTTAGAGCATCGGATACTATTCCAATGGATCGCTTCACATCGAACCCGCTTAAGAGCTCTACACGGGAATTCTACTTTGTGGACTTTATGAACTAAGTTATCTAGTAGCGTACACCAACTAGCAGGCTGTTGTATTATCAACACTTGAATAACTCTTCCCCTTTGGTAATAGAAGCGTCACAAACTAACTATTCGGCACAAAACGTGGGCGGTTACGCGATCGGAATTCTATTATTATGACTAATAATATCCAGAGTTCGATATATATGTTTTGACCTACAAGATAATATTCCCGTTCTCTGGGACCGGATTATGACACATTCTTTATTATATTTAGTATTATTTTATTATTTTTAAATGAAGGTGTATATAACCAAGGGCAAGGCACTTACCTATTAACCTGCCCAAATTGATAATCCATTAGATCTTCAACGCGTTAACCCTTACACCTTTTCAAATTTCAAAATCTGGTTCGTCAATAAATTATGAGCCTTACTACATTCATGTTAAAGGTCGATATGTTATGACATCTATGTAGCATTTGGTAGTATTTGTCAAACCGTGTGTTAATGCAGGTGCCTTTTGTGGACGGAGTGGGGACAGCCCCCGAGGGCAAGTTTTGTGTGAGAGAACACACGTGAAACAACTCTGTACTCTGCCGCAAACACTCTCTGTATACAGGGATATGGAACAAAAAAAAGAAAGAAAATATTAAAATTAAAAAAAAAATCATTTCAAAATTCAAAATTCATTTATTCAGAATAAGTGTAACAATAATTCTTAATTACTACCTAACATACTGGGTGAGGGCACACCAAATGAATAAATACTATTTAGTATAATTACCTTAGCCTTGGTTTGAGTAAAAAGTAGGTATCAAAACTTACAAGTTACCCTTACCGCTCATTTTATAACTTCACAATTATCTTATTATGTGTTCAGTTACATATTCAGACATTGTTTTTGCCTATTTCGGGTGTTCCACCAGAAAAATCCTTGATTAGATAAGTAGTCGCAATCAGTGGGTTTTACGTTCGATTTGGTAAACTCATTTTCTAACAATTTTAATAACGATTTTTTTCCTTTCAAATCAATTGATTCCTCATTCATTCTTCAATTTCACTTAGACCATCTTTATTTAGTCTTTTCTAAAGAGTTTCCTTACCGTTTTTCTTTAAGTACTGTAGTAAATAAAATACTCGTATTTCACCAATTTATTTTGAACTAGTGGACGCCCGCGACTTCGCTCACATATTTCAGGATTAAAAGTAGTATCTACGTACCAACAATCATGATGATCCGTTCACCTGTTTTTGTGCGATGAGCGTTTAAATAAACATACAAACACACAGATAAACAGACACATTTTTTAGAACTAGAACGTGTTCTCCTATCAATTAGAAGTATCTCTTAACAATTATGTATTTTATAAATATCTTCAATGTTCAGACTTTCGACCCTCTTCAGCTTTATTATATGTATAGATAAATTAAGCATATTCATATTTATTGCAAAACTTTACCTAGTACATAGAAATAAAGGCTCTGCCTTTTGCTCGATAATATAATTCAGACAGATAAATATATTCCATGCAACCCTGTTCGCTCCACCGCACGACTCTGCATGGATATGAGCCCAACTTCTCCACGCATCACGAGTAATGAGCAACGCAATGTATACATAAACCGCCGCCAAACTTTCAAGACGAAGCGCTTTTTTGCTTTTGTTTGTTGGCAACTGTACAATGATGGAAAGAGGTTTTTACTGATTGAAAAGCATGGATATTTTGTCAATAATTTGTTGCTTATTTATTTTCTGAATGTTTGTCATGGTACGGCTGTTCAAAAACTGATTTAAACCTAGGTTTGAATAAAATTTAAACTAAAGTCTCTAATATCAGTGGCTCGGTTTTTGACATGAAAAATCTTTGCATATACCCGAATAGGAATGGCACATGGTCGGTGTATGTGAAATTAAAAGATCCTAGGGTAGTTTGAAAACAGACACCAGAATTGGCCACTCTCATACTATATTACTTAAGTACATATTATATAAATCCTTTGCTTTAAAATTAATTAATTCTTGAGACTAATTAACCGACTAAATAAACTAATCACACGATAATTAGTTATGGAAAGCACTCATTTGTGGTTTCTGATTATGTGGTTTGATAACAGATCGATATCGTTATTGTACCGGTAGGTAGGGTTATATAGTTAGAAGCATAGAAACAAGACAGTACCTATCAAATTATTATTATTATAACGAGTGTGTTGATTGATCTGTTTAATCCACTTACACGCCACATAGGAGCGACAGATCATCGTATTTTTGGGAAGTAGGTAAAGGGTTTAGAAATTGCTATATAAAATACTTTTTATCCCACAATAATGCAAGTATTGCTATATAGCTACAGCTACAGGTAGAAACTTGTACCTAATAATACAGATCCATGTTTATGTTACAGTATGTACCCTTATGATTGACAACATAGACGTCTAGAAATTATTCAACATCAGGCAAGCTGCCAACACACACACACACTCTCTCTCTCTTGAGTCGTATTTCCTCATGACTGAGGGTCGTGACTCCCCCACAGACATAATTCGTTAGGGGATTTCTCTTGGGCAGATACATCGTGGTGGGCGCCCAGATCCTAACCCTATCAAGCCTAACCCTATCTTAAAAATACATGAAAATCGTATTATAATATTAACGAGTTTCGTCTGCCATTTTATCTCATATCTTGTATATATGTCTTTTCATTTTCGCGGCGAAATTTCTAGCTTAGCCTATTATGCTAATTTCGTAAAAAAAGATGTTTTGTGTGATATTAGTCTCGGAACTGTCAGAGAGGCTCACAAATATCGCTTGACACGTGTAATCTCATACTCGTTCTGTTTAAGATTATATGTGTCAACATACACCTCGTTTATCTTGGGATAATGGAAATATCCCCGTGTATACGTGCTATGGAAAACAATTTTCACCTTTCGGGAGCGCCTGGAATGGTTAGGACGTTCCATTTTGAGGGTAGTTCTGAAATTCTACACGAATTTCGTGTAGTTTGTGTGCGTAGTTCCATCTAGTACGTTTGTGGTGTTAACGTGATAACATAACTAGTGATATGGTTTTTGTGTACATTTATTTGACCAGTAAATTATAATGAATTTTGAAAAATAAAAAAAAAACACTTTTGGTAATCGTAAAAATTACTCGTAGTTAAAATGCTGTATGTATGTCTTTGGAACAGCAAATAAAATCAATTAATTATATTACCATTTAAAGTTTTAAAACATCACGAGTTTTTTAGAATTTTAAATCAGCTACGTGCAAAAAAAATATTAAAATCAGCATAAAGCGAAGTCTTTGTAACAACATTATCATTTGCCATATTAATTGCTTGAATATTTTGGCTCGTTATATTCAAAACAATTTACAAATAGGTAGAAAACCAACGAAATTCCAATTACTTGAGCGTCGTATAAAAATATCTTGTTCATAGATATTCACTCGTAGTATTTTGTGTAATTTGGTGAGGTTATATGCAGTATTTCGTGCTTATGGTATTACACATACCTACACAGTTAGTGATAAGTACTAACATGTTTTATAAATTTTAATGAGGTTTGCTACTGTTTTTTTATTGATATGCACTAACACCACAATTAAAATGATATACGGGTTACTATGCTATCGAAAGCGTAACCTTTTAAGAAAGCGGCTAAAGATTAAAAAAACATCAGTTTTCAATCTACAAATTTTGGAAAAAAAAAACCATTCAAAAAGTTCAGTTCGCTTCCAGATAAAATGTATGGGAAACCAACATTATTTTTCTCGAATTTCCAAAAGTCATTGAACAAAAGTGATAGGTATTGATGTAGTAAAAGCCGCCCTTAAAAAGATTTAGTCGCGAACAGCCCTGTACATATATGTATGTACAGTAAATAATTTTCCTAAAAACGGGGACCGTAGAAGAGAAGTTGTTGATAATAATGTAGTAAGCTGGTGTTTAAAAGTTTTTCGTGTGTTATTTGTTACATTAGATAAGTTCATTTAATTTGGGAATACCTACTGGACCTATCCTCGTAGCTGACACAAACAAAAGTTATATCACAATTCAGTAGAGAATATTAAAGCATTGTATTCGCTTCCTTGAAACAGAAAACGAGGCCCTTTCTCTGTCACAAGGAATTTAATTTAACAAATTAATGACAGAAGAGTTAATTGGTTTAATGAAAGTCAAAATTTCAAATGATCTATTCCCGGTTATTTGTAAATTAGATCTCCAGAAAGGCGGAGCATTGGGAATACGAAGTATCTTATGTTCAGAATTCTCGAGCAGATAAATCATAAACTAATTTTAGCAAACGTCACAGCACTCAACTCGTAAATTATGAAGTGAGACTTCACTTGGCTAACTTTGTCAAATTTGTAGTCGCCGCAATTTTAACCGTCACATATTTAGATAGGTAAACAATAGCTCACTGTGAAAGCTTTTAACCTATTAGTGATGTCATGATTTGGTATCAATCTACGGAAATAAACTTCTACGGGTATCGACGAGTATGTATGTGATTTATTGAGTAAAATACCTATTTGTTTTTTATTCTTATTACTCTCTTTGTACTATTAATAGTAATCACAAAAAGTTACATGATTGGTGATATGAAAATTTAATGATTATAAACAATAAGCTGAATAATCCGAGAACAAATAAAACAAAAATAAGAAAGATCAGAAAATTCGTATAAAAATATAATATACCACTAATATAAATATGCCAGTCAAATATGTATTTGGTACAAGGTCTTCAATTTATTGGCTATATTGGCATATCCTGCCAAAACAAAACGATCTTATTTACACATATGAGATCGTAGTACCAAATTTCCGGATGTATTTATTACTTTCTTTTGTAAACTGCTCGTTTTGGGCTTTGTTTGGCAATATAACTTCTATTGGGTGTTGTTATATTTATAATAGTAACGAAATAGTGGCGATAACGTTACAAAAACATTTAATAGTGATCATTAATAAAAATAGATAATCAACAACTTATGTATTAGTTTTGTACGTATGTTTACGTCTCGTAACAGCGACAGCTAATCATGGATATAAAAAAAGATGGAGCTCTGAGCTGATACAACATGGTTTGGAATACATAATATAATATGTTTATTAAAAGTACGTACGTAATAATCCAAAAAAAATCTGGCCAAAAATCCATATTTTATCACTTTCTGCTCTCTAATACAAAGCATAATGTAAAAATTTTCGTAGATGTGTTGCAAGTACCAAAGACAAGTTTTCGTGTCAAAATGCACCCTGTATTCTTGTATATCTTAGTATGTACAATACATACGTCATTATTCTTCTCTAATACGGCTTTGTTTTCGTTGCCGCGATCGTCACAAAGGCTACGTTTATTATATTTGTATGTTTTAATGTTTTATCCGATAATATTTTTCTTTTACGTCTGAAAGCTTTGATGTTCCTTCGCAAATATTTTTGGGATACAATTTTTATTTGAATCAGGATTACATATTCGTGTTGGCGGAGATTTGTCTGTGAAATGAACAAGTTGTTGAACTCAACTAAACTCGTTTTAGAAGGTAGGAATTCTATCGGTATTCATGAAGTCGTAGAAGCTAGTTGTCGGATTCTAAGATGTTAGTAGTAAAGTGAACTGAAGGCACCTACTTAGTAACTGTGATTAGATTTGATTATACGTCTGAGACCGTTAGAGGACCTCGAGTAACGTTGTTTGATCTGATTATCTCTATTATTTCCAACTAAATTGAATACCCTATGGGCTCAAATAGAGATAATAACTTATTATTATATTGCAAGTAGCCAAACAAAACAACTTTGACATGGTTAAAGCAAACCACAGATATTTTTATGTTTATGTAGGTACCTTGACTCGGTAGACTGTTAATAAAACTAACGACTTTAATTTAAAACTTATCTACTGAATAGTGAAAAGTATCAATAGCGTGCTGACTAACGTTTTAACAATACCATTTATTCCAAAAGAACCTATTAACTGGCTCTGCATACAAATAAAATCTGACCTTGTAAAATATTGTTCGCGCAGAAAATGCCAAGGCGAAGCGGCGAAAGATATAGGCTAGGGGTGGCGTAAAAATAATATGGAATATTATAAAAAACTACCCAGGGAACGTTCTGTAATAATTTCTGTAATCTGTTACAACTTACACGGAGCTTACATCAGCACGTTGTCAAAATGATTCCTAAGATTTATTGGGCGTTGAAGTTTATGCGTAGAATTTGGACGCAATTTTAGTAGGCTTATCCTAGGCTTATCGCACATGATAGCGCAGGCAATTTGTGTTTCTACAAAAAGGCGCCAATAATCCGGATTGAATACAACGACGATACTGTTTGATGACACGCTTAGTGTTAAGCGTTACTTACCACCCAAGGGGCCTACGACATAGCTTAACTGCAGCTATGGTATACAGCAGGCTTACAATTTACCGTGTCATCTTAACTAAGAAAAATGCATGATTATGATTATATGCTTTCCAATCGTGTGCAAACACATCCAATTACTGAGCTAGGGAGCGGATAGGCTTTACAAGTATTTTTATGTACATGGCGATTAAAATAACAAATCATAAACTATGAGGCTTATACCCAGCAGTAGGTCAATAAGGGCTGAAGATGATGATGATTATGATGATGATGAAACTATGTGTGTTTATGTACAGTACAGAGAAGAAAACAGTAACCTTCATGCCTTTTTCCGCAAAGATTAAGTTACTCCAGTCTTCCTGCATGATAACAAAGAGATAGAATTTCGTGAATGATGACCCCATGAGTCATCATAGGCCCCATCACTGCCAACGGATGTTATGATTGATCGGGACTGCCGGAACCAATTAAACTTGTCCACTACACGAAACAACGTGAAATTTATCGTTAGATATATTGAACAATGATAAACTGGATGGCTCGACGTTATTGATATCGGTGATTGAAGTTTTGATTTTATGAGCCATGGCCGTCGATTATTTTGTTTTTGTTTTTGAGTTCAAATGGTAATCAATTGGTTTATGTTATTGGTTTACGTGCGTATTGGTATAGACAAACGACTAGGTGGTATGTAACCAAGCGAAAGATGTGTTACTCTTAGTTTTAAATTTTCAAATCAAATCAAATATACTGTACAACAAAATAAAGAACAAAATTCACATAAAAAAGTGGAAGGTAATCAGGGACATCGGGCGACCTTATCACTAAAGTGATCTCTTCCAGGTAACCTAGTTCGAACAACACTAGAGGGAATCCGTAATTTTCATCAAAAATACTAATGGATGAAAATATTCAAGTCAAACTGGCATTCAAAAAACTATTGTTGTAGTGTTGGTAATTTGTTGATAAATTATTTTTTTCTTTGATCGATGTACTTACGCAAAGAAGTAGCTGTTCTTGCTTATTTATTCGCAAAGTTTAAAAGGATGCTTCGCTTTTCAATCAAGAACATTTAAAGAAAAGTTAAAGTAGCTCCCGATGAAAATTCATAAACATTTACCTTCTTATTGACTTCCTTTTACGTGAAAAATAATTAAGACGGTAACATGGAAAAAAGCGTTCATAAAACTTGCCGAGTAAATTTCATTTCACGCGATAAGTTTTAAAAGTTAAAATACGAGTTGAGTTGTTGTTTAAAAGTGTAGCGGTTAGTTTACCTCTCCCTGCACGGTGCTATTAGAAAAATGTATGTAGCTATTCATAACATCAGAGGAAAAATGTAAGTGAGGTTTAGTTTAAAAGCTGGTGCGTGGTAGCCGCGCCGTAATGGCGCCTCGCGGGGACCATTCGCCTCGGAATCTCCTCCAGCCGCGCGAGAAACATGCTCCTACAGTTTTAAGTTTTTGGCATGCGACCCAACATTATTCAAAGTGTTTTGTATCACGAGGAAGCGCCACCGACGTCTGTAGGCTTTTATCATAGCAGTTTCAATGTTTCTAGCGCTTTGTAACGGGCGGTCGGTCGGAGAAGAGCCGTTTTGTGGGAAATGTTATTGCTTTATTCCGAAAGTTGGCAGTAAACCGAGTCGGTTGACAATAAGTTTTAAAATATTGAAGGTTCGTTTCGCTGATACTGTGATGCTATTAAAGCGAGATATAAAGCTGGCGGACGCACGTGAGTCTCGCGGGGCTGACGGCCTCCATCAACTCTTGCAATTCAATTTCCGTTTAAGTATAATTGAATCTTCGATATTGTGTTCGATTTCCGACACTATTTGATAAAATTTATACAAAATACTAATAGAAAAAGAACATATTTCGTATTTTCTTTCATATCTGCAGGTTTGATTTTGTGAATGTTCTCCATGACCATGGCTTCACGAAAATTGAAATAATTAAGCTCAGTAGGCGAGGTAAATTATGTTTGTTCCACATTTTTTTAAATGTGAACATAAAAAGTAACATATATTCAAATTAACTCTTAATTTTTCTTTATGTTATTTTACTTTACAACATTTTTATCATATATCGTGCTACCAGAAAGTACTACATATATTTAAGTTAAATACCTACTCATCATTATCATCATCATCGGGTGCCATCTTCATATTCAAGTTCGGAGGTCAGTTAAAATACCATTCTAAGTTCTCATTTATGTTGGCCAATTATTTCCAGCTCCATTAATATAGAGCAGCAACACAGTAAATAAAGCAGCGTAGTGCACTCGGTCAATGTAAAGTTGGTGTCATAAATTCGGATTGTAAACTGAACAACAAAAACGTTTCCAATATGGACGATTTTACAGCTCCAAATACTGCCAAATATTTGGTAAACTTGGTGTAAAATGTGAAAGTCCTTCAGTGATTTATAGTTTAAAAATGTTCATACATATTTCCAGAATATTTTAATCTTAACAATCTCATTTCCGTAACTTTGCAAAAGGATTTTCCTCCTTACGATTTTGTATGATTTCTCTGATTAGAACTGAGAGTTCATGTCAAAACAAATCGAGGTAAAAGGAACATCAACAGTACATAAAATATCAAAGAATCTATCCCCTGTCAAAGTAATTCATCAAAAACAATCCGTGCAAGAACTGTGTGTTTGTTTATTTGTCGACAAACATTCTGAGCACCGATATTTTCGTTTGAGTAAACCCGTGATGTGACCGAAATATTGGCGTGACCCCACAGGGAATACGCGATTTATTCTCAATATTTAGGAATCAAATCAAATCTTGTTTTCGAAGGTAAAAGAGAACGATTTTAATAACACAAATACATAACGACAAAAATACATTAGATTTCTCTTATTTTGATATACCTATTAAGTACTAGGCTTGTTTCATTTTCTGCCTCTATCGTTATTTACAATGAAGCGTAGGGATACCTAGCATGTTTTTTCTTCTCAATTTCTATATGCTTGAAATAAATTACTGAATCTAGTTATCATGTTTCAAAAATATATACCGTAGCAGCCACGTACTAACTGTATGTAAATAATATGTAATACAAGATTAATAATAGCATACAAATTGCAACCTACCTGTTTCTTTATGCATGAAATAAACCACTGAGCCCTGATCCTTCTCAACTGGCAGTATTTGAAGGTGTGGTTTGTCGAGAGGCACCCAGGTGAGATGGAGGTGTGAAAGCACACGTTAAATTAAAGGTCACGGCTATTTCTCACAATACGGCAGTCGTTAAGACTCATCAGAGACATGTCAGAAGCCTTTCTTTAGGATGTCGTCACATATTCTCGAGACCAGAGTTGGCCACTCTCATTTGACAAGAAGAAGTTTCGGAGGTCACTAATTTCTACTAATCTGTTTCTATATGCATGAAATATACCAGGTTAGATAGATAGATAGATTAATGCTTTATTGGACACACAAATAAAATAAAAATCAATACAAACGAGAGAAAATTTAAATCTTATGCCACAAATGGCGGCCTTATCGCTCTGCTGAGGATCAAGGTTCAGTACCTAGATCCTCCTCAACTTGGCGGCAGCATTTGAAGGCAGTATGTGATGGTGTGTGTTGTCGGCAGGCGCCCAGGTGAGATGAAGGTGTGCAGGTGAAGGCACGCGCTGGGCGGCGCGCCCACCCCGCGCCCGCCCATGGACTCCGTTCTCAGCATCAGGTATGAATGAATGGGACTATCTAAATATATAAAACTCAAAGGTGACTGACTGACTGACATAGTGATCTATCAACGCACAGCCTAAACCACTAGACGGATTGGGATTAAATTTGGAATGAAGGTAAATGTTATGACGTAGGCATCCGCTAAGAAAGGATTTTTGGAAATGCCACTTTTAAAGGGGTGAAATAGGGGATGCAAGTTATACTTCTTAATGCAAGCGAATCCGCGAGCACCCACTAGTTTATCAATAAAACAACACTTTTTCTTCATCATCATCAGCTCATTTGAACCCACTGTTGGCATAAGCATCTTCCCTCTTACACTAATAATCCCTGCCTTGCGCTGTTCTTGCCCAGATGTTTCTTTCTTTTTCATCTTACCTCATTCCATTTTCCATCATATTATTGAAAAAAAATTGAGTTTGTGTTTCCCCTTAATTTTTATCTGAAGACATATAAATTATAATGCAAGGTTACATCAAATACTAGAAAAAGATTTTTATTTTAAAATAAAAACAATTTCACGAGCATTGCACCTACTAACGATTTATAAATTACTGACATTAATTTAATTAACTGGCATTCTCAGGAAAACTATCATATTTTAATTATCACATGATAATTAACAACACGTTGTATTTCTGATGATTGATTTACGAGTAATTTACCTTCAAATTGCCTCCCCATTAATGAAATTCACGCCGACAAACACTCACCAAATATTTTCCTATCAACATTCCTGTTACGTTGTTAGTTCAATACAATTTCCCACCAAAATTTCCGCCCACATTTCTATACATTTTTGCGCTCGAGTTTCACAAAAACGTGGGATACCTTTGTACATCTGTTGCCGCATCAAACATGCTCATTGACAAGGCAGTTTTGTCGGGTGGTTTCATACGCTCAAGTATATACCCTCAGCCAAAAAAGGTGCGTCTGTCTGTAAGAAGGGTGATTTTCGGGTCCGCTATTAACGTGCCCCGGGTGCATCAATGTTGCCAAGATATTTTACGTCCAACAAGCCACTTAACATTGAGTTGTTTATTGCGTCCTGTTAATGTTTAATATTGCGACTCCTCCCACAGAATGGGAATGCCCTTTATTTCCTGCAAAGACATACCCAAAGACTTCTAACTTCTTATTTAATCTCTGTACAAACTGTTGCGTTAACTGTCGGTTTTAAGCAACTTAAATATTTTTTTATGAGAGGAGATTAAATACATTTTAAAATTCCCCCACACTCTTGTATACATCTAGTTAAATCATAAGTACAGTAGGAATAGCAAGTTAATCAGCATGTGTTGCGAGACGAATTTCACCATGAATTCACAATGGACCATTCAATTTCATTTGATATGGACCCGATGTTTTTTTGGCTCGTTGAGGAGTCAATTAGGTCCGTTGCCTTATACTTCCTGTAACGCCGTTTACTGGGAAGGTGCTCGCTAATTAGACCCCACCGAGAAATGTTTCTTGTATTTTGCTCAGCGCTAGATAGTGACCGCGAATTTTGTTTATCTCCAGAGAAATAACGTCTCCTTAACCGAAACGTACGTACGAAGATTTATGTTCGACAGAAAACCTAGGTAGAGATTATCTACTATCTTAATAGCGGCATAAAGGAAAGAGAAATGTCTCCGTAAAATATGCACTCTGGATTATATTATTCAAAAAAAGATCTTCATTTCTTTGATCAAGCAATTTTTACACGGCAAAGCGGTGCTTTGCAAGCAATCGGTCTCTTTATTTCTATCGCCTTTTCGATTAGTCTTTACTGGTAAAGTTCCGTCTTATATTATAAGGAGGCTATAACATTCTTATCTTTTTACTCCAGTCTCGTTCGGATCATTACCGACGTTTGTAAAATCGTTCATAGAAATACGTTATCAATTTCACTGAATACATCAAGTGGCTATACAAACCGATTGACCTCCTTCTGTTTAAGTCCTGTTAGCTATAAACTGGGGAGTTTCGTTCCAAGGAATTGAACTGTAAAGAGCTAAACATAAACAATAGCAGTTCATGGAAGTGTTCAAGTAAAACACTTCGTGCTCTGTTTCTTTGCAGAGTAAAGGTCTTAAAGAAATTAAACATTCCTGCTACAGTTCCTATTTTTTATATTTAAATAAAACTCTTTACTTACAACTTGATGTTATAAATATCCTTGCAATTGTGTATCGGAATTAACGCACTGATTGATTATACTTGTTCTGTTTTTTGTGTTCCGGTAGTCATAATTTAAATTTTTTTGTGTTTAAAAATATATGGCACTCAAATCCACGTGTATGTGTTTTTGCATAGCAACTGGCCGGATCTTGCTCACGCACTCGAGTTCTCATAGTCTGGTGTTTAGAAACGCACCGCATTAATATTGATTCTTTAGCGGTAGATTTCATAGTAAATTCAGAAAAAAATTGTAACGCCTTGTCAAAAAAGGAGAGCAACGCATGACAAAAGAAACTTAGCAAATCTGTTTTCACCTGCAGCAGGTTTGCGTTTGACTACAACCCGCCTGAGGTTTAGCATTGCTGCAGCCTAGACGGTACTTATTGACACTAGATTTGAAGACCTCTGGATTGTAGTACTTAGTATAATATTGAATTACCAATAAATGCGTATGTTTTTCATGTAACTAATTAGCTTGCTTTCATTGCAGCGCGTGGGTGTTGCGATGGCTGGTGGCGGCGGCGGCGGTGGGCGCGCTGTGCGCGGGCAGCTCGCACACACACGCGCCGCTGCCGCCGGCGCCAGCGCTGGTGCCGCCCTGTCCAGCGCACTGCATCTGTCTCTCGCAGTCACAGGTGACACTTTTTCAAATGGTTGTCATTCTATAGTAGTTATAGCAGTAGTAGTGTAGTTTGTGTGTCTCAATAAATATATTTATTTCTTTCTTTCTTTCTATACAGAGTTACTGGGCTTTTAGGGCGACTTCATACATATATATGTACGGAACAGTTGATTTTTATCCCGATTTTCCAGTAATAATACAAAAAATGTTCTAGCTTTTGATGTATCAAAGTCACCTTTATAAAGCTATTTGATCGATACAAATAACCCTGTATATCAACTTACATGACATAAGTAGTAGACGTTGCCTGAAAAACACTATCCCAAACAAGTTGATTGAATGCAATAGTAAAACTAATTATTTTAATCTATAAAAGCATTTTATTATTTAACTATGTTAGGGACCCTCGCTGTGAAAACTCTCAACATTAGATTTGGCTAATCACATAAGAACTTACTTTAATCTTAAAAGAGCAGTCACGATGATAGTCCATAGAAGGTACACTACTTTAATCACAGAGAAAAACTTGTGCGATTGAACTTAAGCGAGCATGTTCCTATATATCCATTACTAGTTGTGCTCGCAACTTCGTCCGCATAGAAAATTTATTTTTGCAAGCATCTTCAGCTTTAAAAATTATAGCTGTTACCCACGACTTGAACCGTTTTTGCAGCGCACGCAACGGAAGCCCTCAAATATGAATAATTTTCCCCGATTTTTCCACATTTTGCATTGCTTCTTCGCTCCTATTAGTTGCAGTGTGATGTTATATAGCCTAAAGCCTTCCTCGATAAATGGTCTATGCAACACAAAAAGAATTTTTCAATTCGGGCCAGAGATTAGCGCGTTCAAACAAACAAACAAACAAACAAACTCTTCAGCTTTATAATATTAAAAAATAAATAAATAATTAATAATAGTATAGATATAATGTCCTAAAAATAAGTATACTTATGTATTTGATTGATTGAAAAATAATAGTTTTCCACCATTGACTTTTTACTATAGATATTATAATCGAGCCCCTGATTTCACGACAAAAAATTGTCATGATAGATGTATTGTAGAAATAATACAACAAATTTTTGTATGAATGATGTCAAGGCTTTTATATCAAATACATAGTCGACTAAAAAGGCTATAGTCAAACGTAAGCCTATTTAATGTAAAAAAAAAAAAAAGATACTAAATACACGCGGTTAACATGGAAAATTAGATTTGAAGAGGTTCAAATTGTCTATAATTGTTATCAATCGACGTTAACTGAAAATTTAATTATCATACTATCATTTGAACGTAATACGGTTGACAATAGCAGCACTCCGCATAATTGTATCCGATAGGCTCCTCTACTCTACATAGGTTGGAAGGCTAAATCAAATTGATATTTGTTCGGTCGATTATTTGCGAAGCTTAAGTTCGAAACAATTCAATCAAAATAAGGGAGGATTGTACCCGCGCGTGACGGTGCTGATATTTGGGAAGGATTAATTTTATTGACAGCGTAAACATTGGAGATAGCGCTTAGGCCGTGACATGTCGAAAGCGATAATACAATTCGGAATTGGTATTTGTTCGGGAAATCGACACCACCGCCCACGTACCCATATCAGACTTGTATAGATATACTGCATATAGTGATCGTGTGTGTCGTGTCGTTGTGTCGACAGGTGGTGTGCAACAGCGCGCTGCTGCGCGGCGTGCCGGCGGCGCTGAGTCCCTCTGTCACGCAGCTGTCACTATCGCGCGCCGACCTGCGCGTGCTGCGCTCCGACGCCTTCGCGCACGTGCGTCACCTGCGCCGCCTGGCGCTCGACGCCTGCAATCTCACGCGCATCCGCCCCTTCGCCTTCCGTGGCCTGCCGCGCCTGCGCGAGCTCTACATCCAGCACACCCCACTCGCCACCGTCGACGCCTTCGCCTTCGCCGCGCTGCAGAACATCACGTCCATCGTGCTCACGCACAACAGAATAGCGCAAATCGAAGGGTATGCCTTCGCCGGAACTAACTACATAAAACTGATATCGCTCC